>SNQJ01S0029370.1:0-19791 GCA_010110895.2 Picea sitchensis | reverse complement strand
TAAGGCCACTAGTCATTTTATTTGGAGTTGGTTATGATTTCTGCCACTCAAAACAATTATCTGGGTTCATAACTAAATTCATCTCTTCTAGATCTTTCTAGCGACCATTTCCTTTCTTAATTTACAGTCCTTTCTAGAAATGATTATAATTTTTTATGCTTACGTTACAACTAACAAAGATTATGTCATATGCAGACTCTTTTGTAGAATTAAGAGATATAAGAAAGAAAAGAATGCATATCTGGGAAATTGAGGAAGGGAAAGGAGCCTTCATTCATGATAAAGTATCCCAAGTTCAAAACATCAATGTTGGAAATGCAGATACATAATCAAATGGACACTGAAGTAGGGGGGAACAAGTGACATTAATAGAGGCTATGAGAAGACTGAAAATATAAGTACATAGTTATAAAGAAGACAATGAGAGATTGATGGAAGAAAAAAACAAAATAAATTCTCAAGTAATGCAAAGACTAAATCAACTACATAGACAAGAAAATAATGGATCAAAATCGAGACATGAGGAAGAGGGAAAGTATAATGAAAGAAGAGATAACTACAAAATAATGAGTCATTCAAGAAGTGATAGTATAACTCAAAAAATCACTCACCTCCTTACTCAACAAGGAAATTTTATGCATCTCAAGATTCCATAAGTAGTCCAGAGGTGTCTCCTGTTAGGCACCATAGAAGAAGACATGAATTGGATAGTTTGCAAGGAGATTTAAGGAAGTTTAATCCACCATCCTTTAATGGTGAAAGTGAAAGAAAAGATGATGATGAAGTATAGTTTCCTCGAATCACAAAGTATTTTGAATTGCACAATTACTCACCTAATGTTGAAGAAAGAATTTCCACATACCATTTGCATGGAAAAGTTTCTATGTGGTGGGATCAAATGAAGCAAGTGGAACACATTAATGAAATTAGGATCACGTGGAAACAATTCAAGAGATATTTTCAAAAGGAGTACCTTTCATAGAACTTCTATGAAAATAACATGCAAGAGTTCTTTGAACTCATGCTAGGAAGCATGACCATTGTAGAGTATGAAAATATGTTCTTGGGATTGCTAAATTATGTGGGGTTTATAAGGGATGATAAGGTGAAAATACATAGGTTTTTGAGTGGAATTCCTTCATTTTATATAGAGAAGATCCAATATGATGAGCCGAGGAATTTGAATGAGACCATCAAGAAGTCTAAGTACCTATATGAGAAAGGAAAGGGTATAGAATCTGTACAAAAATATTGGAAGGATAAGCAGAAGGAGAAATCTGTATAGAGGAGGAAGGGATTCAATCCTCCTTTCAACAGAAATATCCCAAAAAAAAATAGCAAAATTGGCCTACTAAGGATGAATCCAAGAGAGAATATTCCTTGGGAAAAGGGGGAAGACCACCAATCCAATGTTGGCGATGCAAGGAACATCATCTGTACAAGGATTTCCCTCATAGAAAAGACAAAGTGAAGACCATGCACACTATCCAAGAGGCTACAAAAGTAGAATATATGGGAAGAATATATGCATCCCTATAAGATCGACAAGCATAGTACCAATCCAATATGATCAAGGTGTAAGGTAAGATCATTAATTAGTTTATTTCAATATTAATTAATTCAGGATCAAGTCATTGTTACATTGATCCTAAAATAGTGGATAGATTACATTTGGAGAATAGTAGCTTGAGAAATCAAGTTTGGTTCAACTAGCCACTGGAACCAAAAGAAATATCAATGAGGTTGTTAGAAGTTGTCCAATAAATATGAATGGAGTAAGCACAATTTTTTATATGAATATCATCCCATTAGGATCTTATGATATTCTAATTGGAATGGATTGGTTGGACAAGCATCATGTTGTCATAAACTGTCATAAAAACACATTTACATGCCTTGATGAAGAAGGAAAACAAAGCATTGTGAATTCCAAGACCCATTTCTATAAGGGAGATTTTAGCCTTACAGCTGAAGAGATGTTTTAGGAAAGGATGTCAATTGTATGTCTCCCATATGGAGGATCCAAAAAAGACAAAAGGGCCATTACTAGAATATTTTTAATATTGCAAGAGTTTGAAGACATATTCCAAGAAATAATAGGATTTCCACCCAAGAGGGAGATAGATTTCTCTATTGATTTAGTACCGGGATATTCCCAGTATAAAAAACACCTTACATAATGAGTACATCATAATTAAAGGAATTACAAATGAAGCTGGAAAAATTGATGAAGAAAGGGTATATATGTCCAAGTGTTACACCCTGGGGAGAACCAATACTCTTTTTCAAAAATAAGGATGGAACATTGAGGTTGTGTATTGACTTTAGATAGATGAATAAATCCACTGTGAAGAACAAGTACCCTCTACCCAAAATCGATGACCTCTCTGATCAACTAAGAGGAACAAAGATATTGTCAAATATAGACTTGAGATTAGGATACCACTAGGTAAGAATCAAGGAAGAAGGCATCAATAAGAAAACCTTTAGAAACAGGTATGGACATTATGAATTTGTAGTGGTTCCATTTGGGCAGACCAATGCACTAGTTGTATTTATGTTCTTAATGAATGGAATATTCAAAAAATATCTTGATAATTTTGTATTTGTATTCTTGGATGACATACTTATCTATTATAAATCATAAAAAGAGCATGAAAAACACTTGAGGTTGGCGTTCCAAGTGTTGAGGGAACATCAGTTGTATGCCAATCTTAGCAAGTGATTTTTTTAACAAGAACAGATCCATTACTTGGGACACATTATTTCATAACAAGGTATAGAAGTGGATCTAGAGAAGATTGAATCCATTAGAGGATGGCCAACACCCATGAATGTTTCAGAAGTCAGATATTTTATTGGATTAACTAGTTACTACAAAAGATTTATAGTGGGGTTCTCTAAGATTGATCATCCCATCACTTCTTTGCAAAATAATTAAATTTGAATGGAAAATTGAGTGTGAAGAGAACTTTAATTTGTTGAAGGAATTACTTACTAGTGAACCTATTTTAAATATTGCTGACCCAAATGAAAATTTTGTGGTTTGTAAAAATGCATGAAATGATGGACTTGGTGGAGTCCTCACTCAAAATGGACATGTCATTGGTTATGAGTCTAGAAAGCTTAAATAACATGAGAGAAACTATGCCACACATAACTTGGAGCTTGCTACCATTGTTCATGCATTGAATATGTGGAGGAAATATCTCATGAGATAAATATTTGAATTAAGATCGTACCATAGTTGTCTGAAAAATATTTTTGAATAACCAACTTTGAATGCCAGAAAGACAAGATGGATGGAATTTTTAAGTGAGTATGACTTTGACATCAAGCATATCAAGGGAAAAGAAAATAAATTTGTATGCATTCTACAATCATTAGTATGCATCTAACATATTTTAAGACCATAATTTTAGATGCTACTATTACAAATAATCATTACCTACAAGTAAAAGAAAACTTATAGCAGGAAAATAAATAATATGAGATGAAGAAAGATGGATCACTTATGCATAAAAATAGAATTTATGTTCCTAGTTTCAAAGAACTTAGGAATTTAGTATTAAAATAAATGCATAATGTTTTGTATGTCGGGCATCCCGATTACCATAAAATAATTGCAGTAGTAAGAATCCAATTATTTTGGCCAGGAATGAAGAAATATGTTGTTGATTACATTGCTAGATGTATGGAATGTCATAGAGTGAAGGTTGGGCATAAGCACCCAACGGGTTTGTTACAACCATTACTAGTTCTAGACAAGAAATAAAAAGTTGTAACCATTGATTTTATAACTAATTTTATAGGGAAAACAAAGAAAAATTATTCAATAATGGTAGTTGTTAATAAATTGACAAAGGTTTCTCATTTTGTCCTATAAAAATGACACATACAAAAACTAATATTGCATAAATTTACATGAGGGAGATTTCTAGGTTATATGGCATACCTAGCACAATTGTATCAGATAGAGATACAAAGTTTACTTCAAGCTTTTGGAAGGGATTATTCAAGGGATTTGGTACAAATATGAAATTTATCACAACATACCATCCATATTCAGATGGGCAGACAAAGAGAGTCAACCGAGTGATTGAGGATATTTTAAGGATGTATGTGATGGATAAGCCATCTAAGTGGAAAGATTATTACATTTAGTTGAGTTTGCCTATAATAATGGACATCAAGCTTCATTTAAAATGAGCCCATTTGAAGATTTGTATGGTAGGAAATGCAATACTCCTGTGAGTTGGGATAACCCAGCTGATAGAGTAGTACTTGGGCCAGAATTTCTCAAGGATATGGAAGACCAATGGTTAGAATTAATTATAATTTGAAGGTAGCATAAGATATACATAAAAGTTATGCAGATAAGAACATGACAACTAGAGAGTTTAAAGTAGGAGAGCATGTACTTTTGAAAGATAATGCCAGGAAGAGCTCATTGAAGTTGGTCAACTGTACCAAGCTAGCAACCATATTTTGTTTGAAATATTGGATAGAATAGGGCCAGTTGCATACATGCTTTCATTTCCTTCTTCTGGGAATTTGCATAATGTATTTCATGTCTTTTTTCTGAAAAAGTATGTACATGATCCTAACCATGTTATTGAGTAGCATTTGATTTAGGTGGAACCAGAGGGAGACTTTTAGGTCCAGCCAGTGCGCATATTGGATAGAAAATTAAAAATTCTTTGGAACCGAGTTATAGAGATGGTAAAGTTTAGTGGACCTACTACGGTCTTGAATATGCTACTTGGGAGCATGAAGATGCCATGCAAGTAGAGTACCCACAACTTTTTGAATAATTTTGAAATTTTGATTTTCTGTTTTGTATATSCACTGAGGGCAGTGCCAAAATAAAGGGGAGGGTAATGTAATACCTCAGTTTTGAGTCCCYATATTAAATAATGTAATTTTTATTTGACTAAAGGATGGAGCACCCCAATAATTAAAAGAGGCCACAGGGCCTAGGAAATGTAATTCTTTGATCATCATTAATAATAAAATACATCACTGATGCTAGACAGACAATGACAAGAGTTATAGGGGGTTGTTTCCATGAGAGAGGGGGATTAGGGGGAGAAATCATTTTATCATAATTATTTTAATGAAGATAAGTGGTTACATGAGTTTCTTAGGGAAGGCCATGTGGTTCTTTATTTCTCATGTAAATATATAAACCCATCCTGTGGGTTGTTTGGGGGTTCTTGTCCATTCATTCTTTCACTCTCTCATTCATTGTTTCTCATTTAGAATTCCTCATTCATTATTGTTCTTGGATTGGGACATGGGGGAGAATTGTTGAGGATTAAGCCATTGCTTGTTGGTTGTAGTAATTGCTGGTGTATTTCAGCCATGAATTAATTCTTGCATGCCTATTATGCATTGGAAAGTGTTAACTTTTGTTCACAGTTGTGAATCCCGAGAGTCTTGGCATGGATATTATTTTCCAACTACACTAGAGCTCTGGAAGGAGGTGGATAGCCTGAGGGATTGCATGGAAGTAAAGGGGGTCCATTCTATTGGGTTGTGCATGCTTAAAATAAGAGAGATGGTGTAATTCAGATTGGTGTGTGTTGAGAAACCTATGAGAGTTTGAGTGATGACTGGTTTGGTAAGCTAAGTGACACCCTAGAATCGTCCTTGTGGATTCATAGCCCTAGCGCAGGGGTGGTCTACTATTGAGAATTGAAACAACAACGTCTATGGTTGAGTGGAACATCCTTGGTCTGCAACTAGTTGGTGATTAGTTTAAACAAAGATAATTTCTCTCTAATTCATGATTTTCTCTGTTGTATATTAATTTCCATTGTGTAATAATATTATATCTTAGATATAATGTGTTTATACTAATTGTATTGATGRTTATTGTCATGCATTCCATGTTAATATGTTAGTTTTACAATTGATAGGAACCTTGATGAATGCATGTGTATATTTCATTCTTCTTCATTTAATTAATTGATATTAGAAATGATAAAATATCCCAAGAGGGTGAATTTAGAGATACATGGGAAATGGGTATGTTTTGAGCAGAGTTGGAGAAAATCATTTTTAAAAGAAAAAAAAAATTGGGTTTTCTTCTTTGGGTGTGTCACATCTATGTGAATAGGCCTGTGGGAAGAGTTGTAGATATTCTCATAGGCCTATGGTCATATTTGTGACATATATTCCCACAGGCCCGTAGGAAGAGTTTCTAAATCGCTTCCCACAGGCCCGTGGGTAGAGTTGTAGCATCTACAAGCCTTCCCACATGAATTTGTGTAGAGTTTCCATATCTCGACCCACAGGCCTGTTTGAATAGTTTTCATGTAGGAAGATTTGTCAAAAATCTTCCCACAAATATGTGGATAGAGTTGTAGCATCTGCAACTCTTCCCACATGCCTATGGGAATAGTTGCCACATATTTTCCCACAAGCCCGTGGGTAGAATTGTAGCATGTACAAATATTCCCACGAGCCTATGGAAAGAGTTTCCATGAAGCAAACTTAGATAACTAAATTTGAGCTATATAGAAGCATGGGTGTGCATTTCCATTAGGTTGCTTTCTACTATTTTGGTCTCTCAATTTACAAGGTAGACTTTGCCTTTTTTACACAACATTCACTTTTCTTTTTTCAACTGAAAATATAAATATGTAGACAAGTGTAAAATTATGTAAAACACCCTCATAAACTTAAATCACTCAAATTGCAAGTGTGTAAGGACCACAACATACATTTTTTTGAAGCTTGTCGTGCATTTTTGCACAAATGCATAAATTACAATTTAAAAGTAAAACTAGTATTTTGTTAAATCATGTATTCCATTCTAGTGTTTCTAGTGTCTCATACATGTTGATATGTATGTTTATTTATTTATTTATTATTCAGTCATATAGCCATGTATTCTTTTATTATTTATGTCGGTCTTCACAGTGGAAATGAAACTAATAACTAGCCTATGTGTGATGTGGTTGTACAAGATCCTACCTCATCAAGATCATGGACACAGGTAGTTAGTACTCATTTTTCCATTTTAGTTAGCATGTGTGCATGGGCCTGCATTTCCATTAGTTCAAAGTAGTGTGGGAAAATCCCGGAATCTTGGTTCAAGATAGAAGTATGTAGTCATTTGATATTGCACTCCATATGATATATAAATATTTAGAATGTGATTAACTTCACCCCAAAACTTAAATAACTCTATTTGGAACTATATAGAAGAATGTGAATGCATTTACCTTAGTTCAAAGTATTATTGGAAAACTTGTAAATATCAATTGGATATTTGTAATAACTTTGTTGAAGGACAAGGTTAGGGCAATGGTGTCAAGTTAGATTTTCTCTAGAAATGTGGGGTGTTCACTTCATACTAAAAGGATCTCCAAATTTTATTACCTTGTATATTTGTTTGTTGTTTCGATCTAATTTCTTATGTATTATTTACTAATAAATTCCACACTATCACAATGGGTTACAATGGAATCTCATTACAGGAATAAGGGTGACCAACTAATTAACACTTGTTGTAATTATTTTCATATTCCATGGAATGTTAACATTATGTCGACAACCACAGTCTAACATAGAGAAACTTCAACCTAGTAGTCTTTGTTCCACAATGATTCCCTCCTCTCTCTTTGTCGTGCACCTCGCAAAGAATGAATTATACTTTATGATCTAGAATGCAATAGTTTAAAATATTATATGTGGAAAGATTATATAATTTTGTGACGGTGAACTTGTATTTTTCATAGTAGATAAGCAATAATATTCATTTTTTATGGTCATACATAATTGGTATAGAACGAAACTTGAGGAAATTTGTGATTTAAGTGAAATAACCTTGAACTGCTTCCACCCAAAATAAATTTAGATGTGGGAAATCATCCAGGGTATCCATAATTTCCACATCTCTACCCACAGTCCTGTGGCCATATTACCACATCTCTTCCCACAGGCTCGTGGGAAGAGTTGTAGATATGCCCACATGCTTGTGGGTAGAGTTGTAGCATCTACAACTCTACCCACAATCCTATGGGAATAGTTTCAAAATATCTTCCCACAGGCATGTGGGTAAAGTTGCCACATATTTTCCTAGAGGCCCGTGGGTAGATTTGTATCATCTAAAACTCTTCCCATAGGAATGTGGGAATATTTTTGACATCTCTTCCCACAAGCCTGTGGGTAGAGTTGTAGCATCTACAACTTTAGCGACATGCCTATTGGAAGAGTTTCCACATCTCTACCCACGGGCCCATGGGAAACGTTTCCATGTTGGAAAAGTCACCACATCTATGCCCACGGGTTTGTGAGTAGAGTTGTAGCATCTAAAACCCCACCCATAGGCTTGTGGGAAGAGTTTCCACATCTATTCCCAGAGGATTGTGGGTAGAKTTGTAGCATCTCCAACTCTGTCCATAGTCCCGTGGGAAACATTTCCATTTAGAAAACTTAGATAAATAAATTTGGAGCTATATATATGCATGGGTGTGCATTTCCATTAGGTCACTTTCTACTATTTTGGTCTCTCAATTTACAAGGTAGAATTTGCCTCTTTTACACAACAACCAATTTTATGTTTGTAAATGAAATTCTAAATATGTGGATAATCGTAAAATTATGTAAGATGCCCTCATAAACTTGAATCACTCAAATTGCAGACGTGTAAATACCACGACATGCATTCTTTTGAAGCGTGGCATGCATTTACGCAAAAATGCAGAAATTATAGTTTCAAAGAAAATAAAGTATTTTACTCAATCATGTATTCCATTTTAGTCTTTCTAGAGTCGCGTACATGTTGATAGGTATGTTTATTTATTTAATTATTATTGAGTCATATAACCTTGTATTCTCTTATGATATCTACATGTCTTCACAATGGAAATACAACTAACAACCAGTCTATGTGTGATGTGGTTGTACAAGCTCCCACCTCATCAATCTCATGGATTCTGGTAGTTAGTATGCATTTTTCCATTTTAGTTAGTGTGTGTGCACAATTTCCAAACATTCATGTATATTTCAAACCTTTGCTAAATTTTGGGCACAAATCACTCTAGTATGTATTCTTTAGGGTTTACAACAAATCCATGGTCCTATAACTTGTAACTTGTAAATTAACAACACCATACATGGATTTTTCTTCCTAGGGTGTGCATTTCTCATCATGCCCCATTTTCAAGCATTTTTATGCATTTTTTCCTTTATGCATTTTTTTTCCTTACAAGGGAAATTTTATCATTTATGCACAACTGAAGTATCAATAGATGTAAAATTATAAAATCCAAGTTTCACAATTGGAACCACTCGATTTGGAGGTCATATGAATCATAGGTGTGAATTTTACAGTAAAATGGGTTTACCCTCCATTTTACAAAAAGTATGGAATCTTGGTTCAAGGTAGAAGTCCTTAGTCATTTTATAATGCACTATGTATGATATATAATGATTTAGAATGTTATTAAATTCACCCAAAAAACTAGATAACTCTATTTGGAGCTATATAGAAGCATGGGTGTGCATTTCCCTTAGTTCACTTTCTACTGTTTTGGTCTCTCAATTTACAAGCTAGACTTTGCCTTTTTTTCACAAAAACCACTTTTTATGTTTGGAAATGAAAATATAAATATACATGGCCAGGTGTAAAACTATCTAAGACACCCTCAGAAACTTGAACCACTCAAATTGCAGGGGTGCTAAGAAATGGGCATGCATTTTCATTGAATCTTGGCATGCATTACAGTTTAAAATCAAAACATGTATTTCAGAAGCAACTATGCATTTTTAGTTGTGGATGCTCAAACCAACTTGCATTAGGGTTTTATACAACAATAGAAACCATAATCATAATTGTCTATATCATCATATATCAAGAACATTGTCATCTACATCTTGCTCAACCCTCTCCCTTTGTTCGATGCAATTTGAACTTTTTTTCATTTTGTTATACCAATGTCAGAAATTCGACGATAATTTGTCACATTTCATTTGAGAACTTGGAGTTGTCATGTGTCACCACATCAACGTACGTTGACTACCATTGTGTCATGCATCTGCTAAATTCGTCTTGCCATATCATTTGATTGCCGACAGATTGGGCATGGTCAACCGTCGCTACGACGATGTGGGCCTCCGAAAATAAAGTCACAATTTGAATGGAATTAGTGTCGGCTATCCGACGGTCCTTACCCAATGCTAAGTCGTAGTTACGACCCACGTAGTTGGTTCAACGACCGTGGGTTATCTGGTGATAGTTTCATGGAATATGCCACGTGGCAACTTCTTATGTCTTAATTCCAATAGATTTTTAGATCGTCGAGAGTGCGAGGAAAGTGGTTCGACTAATAGTTGGAAATTGGTTTTCTCGGAAGTCAGATGAGAATTCGTCAGATGCGAGTCAGAATGATGTCGGAAAATGGGCCAAATGTACTAGTGCTTTCTTACATTTCTCTAGATTTTTAATAATCTAATATGAATATAGACATATTTTTTAATCCCTTTTGTCCTTTGAACACTAATCATAGCTACAAGAGTGTTTCTATAAAACCCCTCGGGTTGTTCTTGAACTTTATAACAAGCTACATAACATTATATAGGCCACTGTAAAATGTTATAATGTGTTGTAGAATGCAACAACTAGCTATTGAAGTTCATAGAACACTAAGAATTCCATGGAAATTGAAGGAAACCTACTATAGAGTCATACAAGTTGCTATAAAATCATGAGAAGGCATTTTAGAACCTTGCACAATTCTGCAAAACCAAATAAAGAATTGTTATAAAATATGGTTCAACTCCATTAAGCATCAAACTAACATATGATGAAAAGTTGAAACACATGGAGCATATGGAGGAATCTTAAGGATCCAAATATTTTGGCATCAGTTGTTGATATTCCTAACATTTAATTGTTTGAAATCATTAAGAGATAAAAATTTAAATAAACTTGTACAATCACCTCATTTATGAATTGCTTTACCTTGGAATTAATTTGTTAATATTGTTAAATCTATGAAAGACTATTTTTATTTTATATTTATGTCTATTTGTATAAGAAACCCCTTATAGGTTTATGCCATGGGTTGAAGATTGTATAACAATAAAACATGGTTTAGGACTAAGGTACCTTTTTAAATTTCGACTCATAACCATGTTTTATATAAAAACAGATCTTAGTTCATTCCACTTTCATGTTTTATGTGTGTTATAAATTGGTTTTTGTTGTTTAATTAATAATTATGGTTAGTTATAGAGGGGTTCAATAACACTGCTATGTTGAGACAAGGCCCACTTGACTAAAGTAGTAGGATTATCGACACCCTCAAGACTCAATTATTTTATTATTTTAGCAAATGTAATTTGTGTGTTTGATATTGTAGATTTTGTTATATCTATTCCATATAATTAATTAGATATTTCATTTGAAATGTAGTTTGATATTTAATACTCGTAGGGATATATAGGAGTTAGTGAGTTTAAGGTTAGAACTAACGGAGTACAATTTAATATAATTTTAAAAATAAATTAATTTTATTGATGGTCATTATAGGATTCGTATTAATAAATATTTCATTTGAAATGACGTTTGATATTTAATACTAATAAGGATAAAGGAGTTAGTGAGTTAAAGGTTAAAACTAACGGAGTACAATTTAATATAATTTCAAAAACAAATTAATTGTATTGATGGTCATTATGTGATTCGTATTAATAAATATGAATTTAATTATTGAATTGTTGAAGTTTTCATAATAAATTTAAGGGAAGTTCAAAGATAATGCCACTAAAGTTTAAATTGGAACTACCCAAAAACTTTTAACAACGATTATAAACTACCTTGGTAGCTACGATTTAGGATTCCCCTTATATGTACCAATAAGAGTTCTCTATAAACCACCCTTATAGGCACATACAAGGGAAATCCTAAATGGTAGCTATTGGGGAATTTTGGAGGCAACTATTACGTAAAATACCCTATTAAAAAAGGGCCTTTTGAATTATGTTGTATATCATTGCTTTAAGGTATTTGATGATAGTTCACTATTGAAAAAGGACATTTTCAATGATGTTGTAGATCATTGCTTTTAAGGTGTTTGATAACAATTTGGGAAACATTTTTAATGTGGTTATTTTTTTTTTTTTAAATGATGTTTAAATATTGATTAAAAAATGTATTTAACCATCGTTAATACTATTTTTAACCAATAATAATAATAATTAATATCATTTAAATTTTGAAATATAGTATTGATTATTTCTCAAATGACATTACTCATTTTGATTTATGCATGATTGTGGCATAGTTCTTTTATTTTCATTTCTCATGCTTTTAGTTTAACTTATTTAGGTTTTTGGTTTTTTTTAGGATATTTTATGTTTAATTTTTCCAGAAATTCGGGAGAAATTGTTGGATCTACATATTTGAGTGGTTAATTATGTATAATCCAAGTGTCCTAAGGGTTTTTCAAAATGCTAAATCCATTTCTGCATTCACAAATGCAATTTAAATAACATAAATTTGTGTTTTCATACAGATTATGTCGTCAAATTCTGGAGAAAAGAACCAAAACGTAGAACAATTAGACAACACACTTCTCCTTAGATTAATAGCATATAATATATACTCAACTCTCTATCCTCCTGGATATGTATTTTTTCATATTGCATTTTTATTACTCATTTGGATTTATGGATGATTGTGACATACCTCTCTTACCTCCACTTCTCACAAACTTGGATTAATGGGATATAATATATCCTTGACCCTCTAGCTTCCTAAATTCCTCCTCAATAGGTATTTTTTCATATCACATTGGTTTCTCTTTTGATGGATCGGTTGGTTTATCTAAAATAAATACATAATGTTAGATTACTTATAGTTGTTTTGATGCCTTGAAAATTATTCGTGTTGTTTTAACCCATTTTATCACTAGTAGAGTTTCCAGGATGATTTCAAAGAATAGGCATAGATTATGTTAAAAACATTATGCACATAGGGGAAAATTATTAAGATTTTAAGTTTTTGGTGAACAAAGGGGAAGGGTTTCAGTGTACAAAAAAGAAGAATTTGGTTAGTAGATAAAAATTAAGAAAACATTGAAATTGTTTTGTATGTATAAACAATCTCTTAGTCTCTCAACCAATTTTTTTTAATATTTTGGTTGACACACTTCTGTATATTAATCTAATCTGGCCTTTTGATAAGCATAATTGTATGTATTTATCAAACTCTTAATCGTGAGTAAACATAAAATCTCAATTTAAAATCTGCATCATACATTTTCTTTCTATTATGATTTTTGGTCTGACCTAATCACTATTATGTCTATCATAGTAGTTGTTGGTGCTCTCCTAATCATTGTTGTGACTTACATGGTTGTTGATAATATTTTAGGAGTAGCCACTTATTGTCTTAAAAAATATATTTATGGAGTGTAAATTTAGTAAGGTTTTAGGGTTTCAATGTGTGGAGGAGAATGTGTAGAGGAGAAGGGTTTCAGTGCACAATGGAATTATAAATAGAAAAACAACATTTACATTATCCCATCCTCACATCTTGGTCTTACAAGATCATTACCTAAATGGATGTTCCAACACAATCTTGGTTGAGTAATTTGTCTTCTTACTAAGGGAACCAAGGGTATCATACATATAGTATTTCCCAAATATTTTAATGTATGTTTGATTTCTTGGTGTTTATTTTATACTTCTGATATATATAATGGAGATATTTTATTCTCAGTCTTTTTTCAGAGGATCGTCAATAAGTTTGAATAAGTTTGAGTATCTTTTCATCTTCCTTTAACTTATTATAGTTTTTTCTTTGAGCTTAAGCTAAATAGATTTTATTCTCTCTTTGATCTTAGGTCGATCTTAGGCCAAATAGATGTTATTCTCTCTTTTTCTTTATCATTATTTCTCAAAATATAGTTAATATATTTGGCCTACCTAAATTGGCTATTAAATCCTAGTATATTCCTATGCTTTTGTTAATCATTGTGATGAAAGGGGAAATCAATTTAATTCCTTTGTTTTCCTAGTTTATTTGGGCTTAAAAGTGAGCTCAACTCAGTTTTGTCTCTTTCCCTCCTTGTTTTCTTTCATGTATCTTTCCTTTTCCTTGAGATTATTAATAAGTTCACCTAAGTGAATGAGGAACAAACCTTATTATATATTTATTTATTTTGTTAATTCATTTCTTTACTTACTTGTTATTTAAACATCCAAGGGAGATTTGCATATAAAATAAACCTCCATACTTAGGATTCACATAACTAATTATCTTAATTTAACCAGTGCACCTAACTCATGAACATAAGTGACTAGAATAAAACACACATAATCTATGATCTTATTCAATCACCTAACCTCCCCCCACACACATACATGAAACACCTAATATAAGAGATGCATGAATTGAAGTGAAAATATAACTAGGTCATCATGTGAGAGACATAACATACCCTTGTCCTTTTTTATATTATAGGTATCCTTCATTGCTTCTTATTTTTTGGTAATCCCCCCTCCTTGGTTGTTTCTCTCTCTCTCTCTCTCCATATTTTTCTAGACAATTATTTTGGAAAGAAACACAAGACGTGTTTTGACTATATGAGATTCCTATAACCTCACATGTTAGGAGGGTAATTGTTATCATCTCATTTTTTATCACCCATGACATTTGGTTGGACATACTAGGAAGCATCATCGAAACATATATAACTTACATAATGTAGCACATTAGATCAATCCATGAATATTTTTACGCATGTGAGTATGTTCAAACATTTTCTTACTCTTTCAAATTAGTGTATCTTTCCCATGTACTACCAACACAAGTTGTGCAAAAAAATCCTTTGAAATTTGGGCAACCCATGTGAAAGTAGAAAATCCAATTTTCTACAACATATTAAAAACATACAGGTATTAATAACTAACCGAAAATTGAGTGCATATCAAAGAGGAAGGATATCCAATACTACACCATTCATTAGATTTCCTTAAATGTTCACCTAACATGTTGATTCTATTTCATGTAGAAAGGGAGTTCACACATGAACTAGTTCCTAAAGAGTTTGATGTTTTTCCTATAAAAGGGAGACATGGTCCTACATTATGGAGAAATTAGTTTTATATTTATATTGAAGGAATGAATTTAGATATCACATCTCTTGCTCTTTCATTTCATCCATTCTTTTCATCTTGTTGGCTTATTCTCCTTGCATCAAAGGGACATGTTTCCTACATTAATCAAAGTTAGAGAGTGAACATTTAAGGATGAAAAAGGTCCTCCCAAAATATTTGTAGACAACATGATACCATATACTCTTATGAAGGTGATATTTTATATATGTTTACCTTTTCATTGGATAACAATATGAGTATTGTTGCTTGTCCTCAAAATTTTACAATTTCAATGGTCATTCACTGTTGAATTCATATTTTGAGTATTGTTACATGTCCCCAAAATTTTATAATTTCAATGGTGATTCACTGTTGAATTCATATTTTGAGTATTGCTACCTGTCCCCAAAATTTTATAATTTCAATGGTGATTCACTGTTGAATTCATATTTTGATTATGTTAATGTTCTTTTATTTCTTATAGGTTTTTTTCTTTACCCTTGTAATTGTATGACACTTTCACACTTCCATGTTGTTATCTTAATTGCTTGCTAATAAAGGTTTTTTTCTAACCGTTGCAATGAAAACCTCAACCTATGTTGGTGACTCCACTTTGGTTTTAGATCATCATCTCTAACTCATAGGTTGTTTCTATGATAAGATTTTTTTTTTATTTTTTTTGAAAGATTAGTGTTAGTTTTGTATTTCCCTTAATCACTTGCAAGTAGAGACTAAATCTTAAAAAAATCGGAATTTTTTAAGCCTACTATTTCACACACATATTATTCTTTGTTATGCATGGTTCACATAGGTTTTTATTCACATTTCACATGGTTTACATAATTATTCTCGTGAAAAACCCACATGACATTGTCATGCATGCATTTTATTGTTTATGTGTGCCACTTGTGTGATTGTCTCTATGTTAGCTTCTAGGACTCTATTTAAAATCATTTTTCCAAGTTTAGTTGGTTGACTCTGTTTAAAATCATTTTTCCAAGTTTAATTGGTTATGTTATAAGGTTTATTAGGAAATCTTAAATTGGTAGAAATTACCAACTATTTTTGTGGTGCTATTTAATCTTATTTGGTTCTTAGTAATTAAAATACCTTGTAGGTAGAAAAATAAATCTTATTTTCTAGTACTTGTAGTTTTCATGGTCTTTTTATTTATCTAGTATTTAGGTATATATAATTTATTTCATTATATTTCATTACATAATGGTTAATTTGATAATTAATTTTTTAAAACATTAAGGAAATAATTATTTAAGGAATGGAATCTTTGGTTTAACAACTTTCCACCTTCAATCATTTTCTTTTAAGAAATTTCATTTTCATCATCTTAATTTATCATTTTCTCCATGTTTAGTTGTTTTCTGTTATCCCTTAGTGTTCACACAAAGAAAAGAACTAAAGACCCTTCAACACCTAAGTAACCTCATTGTCTTTCACTTATAGGCGATCTTGGAAAATCAGAAAAGGTTAGAAGCAGGTTAAAAACATGTTGACAAGAGGAAATGCCCCATCATCAACAACTCGAGTTCACCCCAAGGAAAAAATTCAATTAAATTTCACACAATTTGGAATAGGGAACCCTCTAAATTCTAGCCTAGCTACCATTATTGATTGATGATTATAAAAAGATTTGTAAATATAAATGAAGATACATGCACTTCATATAATATAATAAAAGAGAAAAAAAGACATGAAGTTGAAGTGAAAAATGCAACACATTATTGTAGTAAAATCTCATAGCCAAACATGTTATACAAATTATATAACCACTAACCTAAAAACACAACTTCAAACTATACCTCCGTACCAAACACATAAAAATATTCTATGGTAACAAGAAATCAAACCTCTCACTCAACCTTATAGCTCCATACCAAGCACATAAAAGTATTCTATGGTAACGAGAAATCAAACCTCTGACTCAGCCTTTTAAGACATCTTAAGAATAGAGAGAATAAATTTTTAGCCAATAATAAGTTCTCCATTAACATAAAATATAGTTACATTGATAAAGAAAAAACCCCTCTCTCTCTTTAAAGGAAAAGGGCAATATTTATGAGAGAAATTCATAGGCCCCCTTTCAATTCTCAGCCCCTTCTTCATCACTTTTCAAGACAATCTTCTTTCTCTAGCATTTGCTCTTTTTTCTATGAATTTTGAAAAGAAAATAGAGGATGACACACTAATAATTAGACTTGCTTACTCACAATTGTGGAAGAAAAATGATTCATTTTTCTCTATGGATATTAATCACAATTTCTTGACTTGGCTTCTTTGTCTCTATGGATATTAATCACAATTTTTTGACTTGGCTTTGTTGTTATATACCTAAGTTAATTATTATAACATTCATGCCCCTTCACAATTTTCAGCTTCTTCTCTTATTTTTATGGTTAATCAAGGTCACCATTGTTCCTTTCTTGATCTCTCAAAAAACATAGCCAACAAAAAATCATTTCATAAAACATTTAAACTAAAACTGTATCGTTTACCCATCCTCTAAATGGACCAATATACCTAAAGGCCTATCCTAAAGGCCTATATGATCCATCATTAGTTTCTATGAACTGGAAAGAACTTATATTCCCTTCCCAAAATATGCTGATACACCTTTATGATAAAATCCTACCTCATATGTGATATTTTACATGAAAATATGCTGATACACCTTTGTGATGATAAAATCCTACGTCATATGTGATATTTTACATGGTCTACAAGTCGTGTGCTTAGGAGTCTCTCTCTCTGTCTTCATCCACATCTGTGCATGTCTATTTCAGTGCATGATTTGGACAATAGTAAAACTCTCACGAGTCTGGATGGTAATAATGTGCAGAACCTGTTTTAATGTAATGACTTGTAGGCCACATCACGAGAATGTATGCCAAAGCATAAGTCTCCTTCACGCAGTGTTGCACGTTAACTCTACCATTCGTGCAAAAAACATGAGCTATTATCTTGACTTTAAAGGCCATAGAAACCTTCACAATCATGACAGATCCTTCGATGTTATATGTCTCGATAAAAAAAAATTCAAAACGCCTAAATTTATTTTTTTCTGCTAAAGGTGGTGTGTCAATATCACATCTACACTTCGTGAACTTCGCAGGTTCAATACGGTGGAGACTACAAACCTGAAAGAATAGCAGATGAATGGTTGCAAATTATTAAGCTAAGCACCAAGGATTCCAAAGTGGTCCAATTTGATTCTTGCCCGAAAATCATGAGAAACATCAATGATATGTCCTATGAAAAGATGGTGATGTATAATACAAAACTCATGAATTCATTGATAAGTACCAAGAATTTGTCCAGTACATATCATAATGTCATTTGAGAAACATTTGAGCAAATGAGAAATGAAAGGAGAGAAAATCGCTGAGCATCACAATCTGTTTGAGCAACTCTAGTGCGTTGATGACCAATCTTACCAGCGTTTTGCCCATTCCCATCCATTATAACTTATAATGATAGTGGGGCCCATATTACATCTGTTTTAGGATATTACCTACTTGCTCCAATAAACTTCCATTTGTAATATTTTGTATGGTGTTGGTTGTTTTGTGAATTGATTTTATTATTTTAATTTTAGGTTGTAGTCTAATTGTTTTAAGTTTTGGTTTTTGTTTAATTTTGTCTAAAATTGAGTGAGAAATTGTTGGATTTGTATTTTTGAGTGGTTAATTCTGTATAATCAAAGTGCTTTAAGGGTTTTTTAGCCAGCTGAATCCATGTCTGCATTCATAAATACAATTTAAAACAACAAAAACTTGATTTATATTGCCTGGCTAAAAGGACCAAAACTTAGAACACTTAGACAATGCCAAATTTTAGGGGCTATATATTGCCCATGAAGTAATTTTCCATGGTTTTCCAAAAAACAATTATTTGCCAATTTCCATTATTTCTAAAAACCATTAGCCCAAATTAAATAAAGTTATTTCACCTTAAAATTAGTCCAAGTTTTATAAAAACTATCTAAGATCCTTAGGAATTTGAATATTTTTACAAAAATGTTGCCAAACATTTTATATTTTGCATATTAAAGACTAGTAAGATTCATTGATTAAGTTTGAGTTTCCTTTCTTGGAAAATATGGAAAATAATCAACAGTGAACATTGAATAATGAACTTTTTGATATTTCCTGAACCCAAATAGTCCAAGTTATCTAACCTTAAAAATAGTCCAAGTTCTATAAAAACTATATAAGATCCTTAGGAATTTGAATATTTTTACAAAAATGTTGCCAAACATTTTATATTTTGCATATTAAAGGCTAGTAAGATTGACCAAGATTTCTATATTCTAAACTGAATTTTCATCTTTAAAATTAACTTTGATCACATTTGGGTTTCCTTTCTTGGAAAATATGGAAAATAATAGACATTAACATAACCCACAAATGTAATTTTGAATAATGAACTTTTTGATATTTCTTGAATCCAAATAGTCCAAGTTATCTCACCTTAAAAATAGTCCAAGTTTTATAAAAACTATATAAGATCCTTAGGAATTTGAATATTTTTACGAAAATGTTGCCAAACATTTTATATTTTGCATATTAAAAACTAGTAAAATTAGACAAGATTTCTATATTCTAAACTGAATTTCCACCTTTAAAATTAACTTTGATCACATTTGAGTTTCCCTTTCTT
>SNQJ01S0029369.1:60224-76870 GCA_010110895.2 Picea sitchensis | reverse complement strand
TCTAGCGAGTCTTTCACTCTGTATTTTTACAGTCTTTGTACATTTTCGCTCATTAATAGAAAATTGTGTATTATTGTATCTTTGTGTTTATGGTTGCATATTTGATACATTTATGTTATATTATTGGATATATGAGATATCTCTATACATTTCTTTATTATATCTTCGCTCTCATTTCATGCCGAAAATAATGTGGATTAGTGGTATCAAAGCAATCTACTCTTGATCATTTTTTTCAGTGCATGTCCCTGACGAGGTCCAAGTATAGCAAGTTAGGTCTCGAGATTGTCTCTCTTGAAGACAATATCTCTCACACTCCCAAGAAACCCTCCATGGAAAAATAAAATAAAAAAGACAAAGAAGACGATTCTATCAATATGTTACTTGAGCAAGCTCTCACGCGACAGAGAGACGAAATGATGGAGAATTTTTCCCACATCCTTCAACACCTGCCGATAGAAACAGACACATATTCATCAAACAACCACTTTGGAAGCACCTCTCCTTTCAAGGTACATGTTAATTTTGATATTCCCGTATTTGAAGGTCAGATAGATGTGGATTCCCTAGACAAATGATTAAATCTGTTAGAAGGTTATTTCTCTATTCATAATTTTTCGGACAGGGAAAATATCACCTTCGCACTCCTTAAATATCTCCCCCATGTCAAACATTGGTGGGAAACTTACTGGGAGAAAAGTGTCAGAGAGGGGTTTGGAATATATGAGGCCGAGCCCACTTGGTATTTTTTTGTGGATGCGGTAAAGGAACATTATTACCCTGTTGGAAACTATGAGGACCAGTACATGAGATGGACCACACTGTGGCAAGAGAGGGGCTAAGCAATTCTAGAGTTCACCAATACCTTCCATACCTTGCACACCAAGCTGGGTATCAAATATTTTGAACGACATTTGGTTTTGAAATACCATGGGGCTCTACACAGATACATCCAAACTGAAATGGATTTTCTGGACATCTCATCACTCGATGCTGCTTATTGATATGTTGTTAAAATCGAGCAGAAATTTAAGCACCAGAATAAATAGGAGTTTGGGTCTGCAAATCTGCAACAACCAATGTATGATAAAGACGACCCTAACAAACAGTCTCCCAAAAACAAGTCCAAGCCACAGGAAAAGAAGGATCACACAAAGACAAATAAGGACATCGAAAAATGGTGTGATTTCCAAAAACTCCCCTGGCACAACACCGAGGAATGTCGCTCAAAATAGTGATTGGTGGCCAAGATCAAAGACCAGGAGCCGAACCCTGATTCTGAATCTAATTCTGAAAATACTGGTAAATGACAGATCATCGATGCAGACCCCACTGTTATTGTCGTGACCACAACAATTCAACCAGAAGAACCAATAGACCCTGAAGAGGGGGAGCACCTTTTTCATTCATGGATGTGGGGGAAGGGGACCCCGCTGCATTTTATTGTTGATAGAATAAGCCAGAAGAACCTCATCTCAGCAAAGGTCATCAAATAGTTGGGATTGTTGACAACACCACACCCGTAGCCATACAACATCGTGTGGCTTCGCTAGGGACGAGATCTTCGTGTCAGCCAAAAATTTTGATTTTCATACGACATCCAACCCTTCAAGGATGAAGTATTATGTGATGTTTCCCCACTGGATGTCTGTGATGTTCTCTTGGGCCAACCATATATGTGGAAGCGCCATGTTATTTATGAGTCTCGACCCTGCAGTTTCATTGTTTCTCTGGGGGGTCATCTCTACAAAATACCAGAGGTAGTTTTGACTATTGTTCCACCTAGACAGTGTCGCAAGGTAGTATCTCATACTACAAAATTCATCTTCTTCACAATCTGTTCAAAAGGTGAATAAAAGGATACTGCAACCACTACAACCTTGGCCCAAGCACCTTCTATCCAACAGAAGTAGGTCGACAATATTGCAACAAAGTGTAAAGATTCCTTCTACACACAGACATCTGATGTAGCCAGACTAATTAAAAAGGTCCAACCCTTCCAGCCACATGTTCGTGACAACCTTCAACAAGCTAAACAATGCAACTTCTCCAACAAGGAAAGCAGTTCATCAAGATGCAGATTCAACAAACGCCTTTCCCTTTCCTCCAAAAACGCAATGCAATGGAGACCATTAATTCCTAATGAGGGAGGATTGATTCAGGTGGATATCAGTGTCCACCCACCTTTTCCAACTAGCTCAAAACAATTTTCTGGCAATTTTGGTAATTTACTATTTTTAGCAGTTTTTAACTTTTGGGGCCATTTTGAGGGCCTAAATGAAGTTTTTTTGGGACCAATATTGTCAATGATAAACAATGTCTTTGATTGATACCCCTAAATGAATCTCCTCGACGATGCCTTTCCAACAAGCTATCATGCGCCTCAAATAGAGATCGTATGCCAGAGTTACGCCCCCAAGAAGTTGTTACACCAAACTACCCAAAACGAGGTCCACAAAACTATTGGCTTTTCATCTTCCGGGGTTAGGGTTTTGGATTTTATTTATGATAAAAATGCCTTTGGAGCCTCATTGTAAAATTATCTTCTTGCAAATGCGAGTAGCAAACACATCTCTTCTCAAAGATAAGCTGCCACCATTCTAGCGAGTCTTTCACTCTGTATTTTTACAGTCTTTGTACATTTTCACTCATTAATAGAAAATTGTGTATTATTGTATCTCTGTGTTTATGGTTGCATCTCTAATACATTTTTGTTTTATTATTGGATATCCAATATATCTCTGTACATTTATTTATTATATAGCCTCTCTCATTTCGTGCCAAAAATAATCCGGATCAATTTAGCTCCATTAAAATCTCATGCAGTGAGTTGGCAACCGATTTATTAATGACTTCCAACAACTTTCTAAAATATAGCAGTTTGTTGATTTTTTGTCTCTTTGACTGTTGCCACCTATCTCCAAGGCCCAAAATCCAATGAAAGAGATGGGTTGCAACCTCCTAAGAAGATTGGGATGTTATTCTATTTAATGAAGGAGGGAGCTCTTGGAGGGTTGAGTTCATGACTAGAGAGGCTTGAGAGAGCTACAGGGGAAGTTTTATCTGTTTCTTTGTAATCCTGAGGGCATGTGATGTAGGAATTTCTTCGATTAGAGATTCATGAAAGTTGTTTATCATAATTTGTGTTCTTTATTATCATTTTACCTTGTCATCTTGCTTGAATGGAATTGCAGGCATTGAAGATCAATGGTTGTTCATGGGCAGGAGATTCATGAGCTGCAAATGATTTGTAGTAATTGCCCCCTTTCATGATCTATGTTCTAGTAATATTTTAAGTTATTTTTGTAGAGAGTTTATCTTCTTGATGATATTCTTCTTTTTGTTATCTTCCTTATACATTCATCCATCAATTATAGCCTTTTTGGTCTGGTAGGAAGCTTGAGTGCCTTTGATCTGTAGGATGTGTTGACTCCATGCCCAATGGAATGACTTTGCAGACACTTTTCTACCCTCCTTCTTTCTCTTCCTTGATGATATACTTGAGTTTAAACCTGATTTAATCACTTATATCTAAATGGGTACTGGGATCACTCTTTCTACAATCTGGAGTGACTTTTAGTGTTGACATTTTTGGCATCGTTGCTGGGGTCGAAGTTGAAGGTCTTCCCCGGGAGAATGACATAGAATAGATCCAACTCTTGATGGTATACAGGAGCAGGACACTAGTTTGACTGTAATATTCTAACTCCAACTTCATCACATATGAATCTATTGGTGACTCCACTGGTTTGAAATGGATAAGATATTTTCTGAGAGGTATGCATTTTGTGATTTTTCAAATATATCTAGTTTTACAAATCCCGTGCCTGATAGAAGTGAATGGGAAGGTCCTCTTCCTAGGTTTGGAGGAGAATATTGGGAAATTCCAGCTGAGTTCTTATTAAATTTTCACGAGTGCATGCTTAAATTTAAAGTTATACATGAATAYGTCTTAATCAAGTTGTTTAGATACTCCTTGGAGGGAAAATACTATGACTGGTGTAGATCTCTTCCTCCCTCAAGTATTTCATCATTACAAGAGTTTCATACCATGTTTCATCATCATTGAAAAATATTTTATCCAACTGATCTTCTTTTTGAAAAATGTTATAAAGAATTTGAATTCTGCATCCAACATTCAATTAGTAATTCTTCTAGTTATAAGGATGAAGCATAAAATATTGAGCATGTAGAGGAGGATTCATCCCCATGTAAAACCTTCTCTAGTTATTTAGTTTTGAAATAAGAGTCTATTGATTGTCTTAACGATAAGGATGTTGGTGATAGCAACATTATAGACACATTTTTCCTTGACCCGAATCTCTCTAGCAATTTTGACTATGATGCGGAGGTTGCTCCAAATTTTTATGAAGATCAAGTTGTTTATTTTCAGTATTCATATACCAAAGAGAAAATGTACACATCATCATATGATAGTTATGAAAATGATGCTTGTCATGAAGAAACCACTGTAGAAGAAGATTTTCCTCAGGTCTTTCAAGAAGTTTCCTATGATGTGTTTCCACCTATGATTGAAGAGAAGTATGATAAACAAGTCTTTGAACTTACATCTTTTGAGGATATGCCTATTTATGACAAGTATGAAAATGAGTATGCAGATCTTATTTCTTTTCAGCAGACATAAACCATTATGCAAGAGGAATTTGAAAATGTTTCTCAAACCATAACTTACAATGATCATTCTTTGTTTGATGATTATGAGGAAAATAATATTAAATACCATATGCAGCCAATTCTTTATTTTTCTGGAGATTTTGAACATCAACTATATGATAGTCATGGACTAGATTATTTGAAGGGAAAAGTAGATATGATGGTTCATGTCCAAGATGTCGTATTACCAGCAGAGGATAGTCATAAATCATCTTGTTTTCAACTGAAGCATGAGGAGGATAACAATATTATTCATGTAGTGGATTCAACATAGTGGAAATCTTGTCCTTTGGATCAGCTGGAAATGTCTTGTCATGAGTTTCATGATCCAATAGCAGATTGGATAGAGTCCTTGTTATACAAAACTCTAAGAGCTACAGTTTTTGGCATGCTAACCATTTGCAATATTAGGTACCAATTTTTCATTGAATTTTTATTATACCTACTATTTTCCTCTCATACTTTCAACAATGAACAACAAGTCAAGTAAAGCAATATGTTTCTTAAACAATTATTTTGAAAATTTGTATAAACATAAGCAAAGCAAGTTTCATTTTGGTTAGAAATAGGGTCTGTATATAAATAATCTCACACCATGAGCATGTGGTTTTTAGTTTATTGGTTTTCATTAGATCGGGAATAATGACTCCATAGCCGAATGGAGGCACTAGTGCAACATTTTTTATTCAATTTGATTGTAGATTGTTTTACAGTATGGATGAGCATGGTTATATATTTGTAGCCCAATGGATAAGGCACTAGAACTACAATGTTCTTGGTAGCTCACAGGGAGCATACCATCCCCTATGGAGCTAGATGTTAACACATAGGATGTATAGGTTTTCAAAGGTTTTTGATTCATGTTTCATGTTAATAAATCAAGGTATTGATTTTAACCTTGGGTCTAAAGATGATCAAAATACATTTTCCTAGTCTTTGTTTCATGATGGTGGTTGTCATTATTAACAAAAAAGGGAAATTAAAGGTCACCATCAAATGTTGTCATCCATAAAGTTTCCAAATAGTCTTAGACATTCATCCAACCACCTAAAGCATCTTGTCAAGTCATAAATTAGATGTCCTGCAAACTCTCCTAAAACGGTTGGTGGCAAGTTAAAATCTTGAAGGTTGATGGTTCAGCTTTATGCAACAAGGGGTAAAAATAATATGCTAGCTACCATTACTTGATATTCAAAATTCCATCATTTTCAAACCATTTTAGCCATCAAGAGATCTATTTTGTTACATGATTTTACATGCTGCAAACCGAACTAGTGCTACCAACTCTTTGTTTTGCACATTTTCTTTGAAATATGCCTATTTAGACTTCATTTAGCCTTGTCATAATCATTTCATCCAAGATTCTAGCTTCAAGTTACATCTTAGCCTCTGCAATACTGTAAAACTTACATGCAACAAAACCCTAAGAAACATTTTTTGTTTTATGATTGCTTACTTGTTGTTTTGGAAGACATTTTTCATTGCTCAGAGGTTGAAGGAAGATTTAGCATGGTTCAACAGAGTATTTTGGTAGGTTGACACATTTATTGCATCATTTGAATCCTTTTTGAAGCAAACAGGCTACTACAGGAAAGTTCACAGCGCTTGGACTCACTGGCATTGCGAACTGGTAATTTGGGACAGTTTGTAGCAATTAACACACAACAAAGTCTTGTTTTAATCATAAATTTCGAATCACAATCTGGGTTCTTCTGAAATTTGGTGTGGAGGAAAAAAATGATGTTCTTGACTTGCTGACAAAACATCATCCCGACCCATTTCGTATGTTTGGAGAAAGGATAAAATTACCATCTACAAGAAAGTTCACAACCTACATAAACACGACGAACACTAATAGTCTGAGAAATACGAGCTATGGGAGGGTTACCAGTTGTCAAGGAGGGTTCGAATGACTTCTCAAAGATCATTTAGATGCTAATGGAAAACTACACCTAATATTTAGATAGATCCATTAAAACCTCATGGAGTGTGTTGGAAACATATTTATTAATGGCTTCCAACGACTTCCTAAAATTTAGGATTTTGTTGGATTTTTGTCTCTTTGATTTTTTCCACCTATCTCCAAGGCCCAAAATCCAATGAAAGAGATGGGTTCCAACCTCCTAAGAATATTTGTATTTTATTTTCCATTTAATGAAGGAGGGAGCTCTTGGAGGGTTGATTTCATGACAAGAGAGGCTTGAGAGAGTTGCAGGGGCAGTTTTATCTGTTTATTTGTAAGCATAAGGGCATGTGATGTAGGCATTTATTTCATTAGAGATTCATGAAAGTTGTTTATCAGAATTTGTGTTCTTTATTATCATTTTACCTTGTCATCTTTCTTGAATGGAATTGCAGGCATTGAAGATCAATAGTTTTTCATGGGCAGGAGATTCATGAGCTGCAAATGATTTGTAGTAATTGCCTCCTTTCCTGATCTTTTTTCTAGTAATATTTTAAGTCACTTTTGTAGAGAGGATCTCTACTTGATGATATTCTTATCTTTGTTATCTTCCTTATACCTTCATCCATCAATTATATCCCTTTTGGTCTAGGCATCTTGATTTCCTTTGATCTATAGGATCTGTTGAATCCATGCCCAATGGAATGACTTTGCAGACATCGTTCTACCCTCCTTCTTGCTCTTCCTTATTGATCCACCTAAGTTTAAACCTATAATGTCACCCTAATACCTCCTCTCATTTCCTCTCCTTTTATAGGAGTATAATGAGTGAGTTTAGGAACCCCTTTTAAACTCAACATTAAATTAGAATTGTTTAACCCGAACATGTGGGTGTGAATCCCCAACACAATCCCCCAACAAACAATTCCAACCACCAAATCCAATCCAAAAAGGGTTTTTCACAAAATGAAAAAGCAATGTGGCTGCAAATGAATATTCTCACATGCTTGACACCAATGCCAATGTGAGAATACTTTCCTGAAGCTACAAAACATCAACACTTCCTCTTAGCGAGGGAGGTATTCTCACACATTCCAATATCAACTGGAAGTAGCTCTGTATCCCATAATGGAAGTGGCTATTCTTTCCACACTGGATATGCTAACACAACTACTCTTCAATGTTCCTGATTGGTTGCTCCCTCTGTCACCAAAGAAAATCTTGTTGTATGACATGGATCCTTCTTGGAATACACCATGCTCATGGAATCCTMCCACTTCTGAGCTTCCTTCCTAGTATCCTTAACCCATGACACCTTCCTGATAGTCTTGGAAGACTCCTCTCTCCCACATGAACCTAAAGGTYGATTTCCTTTGGACAATTAATTCTCCCTATGAGCTTGTTGACTCCCTTTGAAGTCGGAATCCATATAAATATGCACAACCTTCGGAGCTACCTGCTCCTTGAACTTTGTCACTCTTCTACTGCTGGCCATGGCTCACATAGGCTGACCCTTTATTCTATACAATTTTCTCTCTCTAAATCCAAGGACCATTGTTGTGTCAGAGCTAGATCCTCTAGGCATGAATAATACCTGTCCATCTCGGGACAAAACCATGTATCCCTTCTCCTCAATAGCTAAGATTGATAGCACACTCCTCCTAAGTTATGGAACCCATAACACATTTTTCACCCTCAAAACATATCTTGACTCCATCCAAAATGACATTGTTCCATATCCCCGCACAACATGCTTGGTACCCATACATGTTGGAGATATTACACACACCTAGGATTTTCCTTTCATTTTATTTTCCAATGTTTATTTGGCTATGTCAAGGGTCCCTTAGTATAATATATTCTCTCCTCATTGAGTATGTTCTCCCCTAGACAAGGGTGCCACATACCCTCCAGTCAATTCTCAATTATCGTTGAGTTAGACTAGTTGAGTGAAGTGTTGCATGCCAACATTGGTTTTATCACAAAGTGTTTCATACTAACCTTGGGATCATCAATAGTAATGAACACTTGAATTGGGATAATCACTAGTAATGAACATTCCACATGTGTGAGTGATCTTCTCCTCATTTCACTCTAGTTTAACTAGTTAACTAACAACCGCATGGCCAATTAACTAGGACTAGGTGGCAGTTGACTCCTGTGACTGCTAATGTGTGTCAAATATATATAGAACACTCATGATACTCATTAGTTTACCACTATGGAGATTTATTTGTGTGATACAGAGTATATCACTTGAATTGTGTCATTTTTCTCATTCGATTAATAGAAATTCTTTCATTATTTACTCCATTTTTTCCCTCTTCTTTTCACACCATTGCATGTTGTGTTTGCTTCATTGTTAGTTAGATATTCTATGCAGTTATCTTAGAAACTCTACAATACCAATTTCCACACACAAATATGTGTTAGTATCTTTTAATCTCTCGAACAACTCTCGTGCTCCTATCATATGACATGAGGCTCCACTATCCACCAACCAAGTCCCATCACCAGAAACTGTACCAGAAAGGGTGGAGACTAATAGGAACTCCCTCTAAGACTTGTATGCAACCTCATCAACCTATGTCGTTGATGCATGTTTCTTCCTTCCCCCTTTCTTCCATTGTGGACATTGTGAAGCATAATGAACATAGTCACGACAAGTAAAACAATTGACCTTTCTAAGGTATTTCTTCCTCCTCGGTTTTGGAGATGCCTCTCTCTGGAGAGACTCCTCTTCTTCCATTCCTAGTATGAGAAACCAAGGCCTGGTTCTCATCATTGTTTCATTTATGCTTTCCATTCCTAGACTCTATCCGAGCCTCCTTGTGGGTGCAATCGGTCCATATTTTTTCAAAATTTGGAAACTTCTCTTGTGCACAGATCCCATGCGAAAATGGTTCCCAAGACCTGGGAAGACCATTCAATGCCACATTCACCAAATATGTGTCATCAACTAGCTCATCAATGGCTGCAAGTTTATCATGAATCTAAGTGATACTCATGAGGTAGCTAGCAACTGTATCTGAACTGGACATCTCAACAACTCTCAGCTAGTGCCTCAAGATCAACATTCACCAACTATGTGTCATCAACTACCTCACCAATGGTTGCAAGTTGATCATGAATCTAAGTGATCCTCATGAGGTAGCTAGAAATTGTATATGAACTATACATCTCAATAGCTCTTAGCTAGTGCCTCAAGATCAACTTTTGGCTTGAATTCTCGCTTTGGTACAAACCCACCAAAGAGTCAAACATATCCTTAGCATTCTTCTTCTCGAAAATGTGAGGAATCAGGTGGTCCTTCACGAAATCCACCAACACCCTATTTTCCTTCACTTCCTTCTTCTTATGAGTTGTCGATTCTTGTGGATCATTAGGACTTGGAACCAAAAAATCAACATATTATTTTAGATCATTATCCTCTAAGAGAAGAGTAATCATGGCCTTCCAAGCCTAGAAATTTGTTGCTCCTTCCAAAATGTCCTCAATTTTAAGAGTGCTCACCATTGTGACCTGCCTAGAAAAAAACAACAAATCTACAACAACACATGTCTCAAGAGATGATCCTTCTCTCTCTCTTCAAAGCCTAATCTCTGATGCCATGTCAATTTTTAAGCATCTAATTTAAAATATGAAAATTACTTCCAAGTGACTTCATGAAACAGTAACCCTAGGGTTGTTATCACTGAACAATTTTACACTAAAATTATGATAGAAAATTAGAGTGAAAAAATTAAGATCAAAGAGAAACCATCCTTGCACAAGATACAAAATTTTATGTTCTGTAAAATTTATAGATTTAGAATTTCTGAGGGAAAAACTAACCCTCTCAACAAATTCACAAAATCAACAAAACCAATCCTCTTAGAAAAAAAATACAAATCAAAAAAATCCCAATTCAATTGCAAACTTGTTGACGTCACATGTACATCATGTTGACGTGAGTCATATGGATTGTACAGACTGCTGATGTCATCCATACAGGCCTGTCACCTACCCATAAAAATTGCACGTACGGTCTGTTTCCTTCCCTCACACGTGTGTCTTGTTTGTACCACACACGTGGACTATTTTTACCACACGTGCAACATATTCTTGTCTTTTTCATGTCACACATGTGGCATGTTATCTCCCTTACACATGGGGCTTCCTTTATCACCCTAGCACAAGTGCTCACTCACTTATGCTAACTCCATAATGTCACCCTAAGACCCCCTATCATTGCCTTTCATTTTATATGAGTCTAATGATTAAGTTTAGGAACCCATTCTAAAATCAAAATTAAATTAGAATTGTTTAATCACACATGTGGGTGTGAAGCCCCAATACAAGCCCCAAACACCAATTCCAAGCCCAAAATCCAATCCAAAAAGGGGTTTTCACAAAATGAAAATGTAATGTGGTTGTCAACGAAGATTCTCACATGCTCAACACCAAAGCCAATGCAAGAATACCTGCCCAAAGCTACAAAACATAAACAAAAACCTCCTAATGATCTATGATCCAAATACAATACTCATCAACCATTCCCATTACATTGCTCATACCTCCTTATATAATAATAAATACCTCCTAAGAAAATTTTAGAGGAGGAACCTTCTAGTAAGTCCTCTTACATTTATGGTGTTCACACTAGGCCTTATTTACTAAAAGTGGATTCCATACATAACAATACGTCTCTACTATTATTCCCCTTGGGTACCTCCTTAGGTACCCCATATTATCCCCCTAGCTACACTACATTCCATGCCCCTTATAAAAGAGTTGTCATCAACACTTGTAGTGAGGAAGTACAACCATATACTAGGGTCCCATGGGTAAGTGTGGACCATAATTTTGAAGTGGGATAGAGAACCAGGGTCCCATGTAGAAGTGATAGCTACCATGTTGAAGTAGTCCAAACGCCACTGTAAACCTAGGTCCCATGTCTAAGTGCTCATGTGAACTCCCCTATGAAGACACTGGGACTCAATAGCCAGTTGAAAATAGTGCTCCAAATGTCTACATTGGTCATGTGGATACAAATATTTAGATCCATCTGTATCCAAAAGATCATGCACATAACACACTAGTACAGGAGAGTCAGAAAACTAAAAAACAATATTCATAGAAGTCTCTTGACTTCTCTCCATCATGTTCTCTACATAAGGTAAATTAGATTCATCAAAGAGAAAATGAAAATAGTTGTCATCCCACAAATGAAAAATTTCCATATAAAATCATCACAATTGGCCTCAAAATCATACCAAGCATATTCATCATGACTATATTCTTGCATGATGTAAGGGTATATGGTACTCATAATATATCTCTCATTCCCTTTATCGATGGTCTCTTGAATATCTTGAACATTTGTTTTTATTCTCTCGAGAGTCATGAGGATTTGAGAGTGAATATCCATTGGAAACACCATATACAATATTCCAAAAGAAAGCTATGCAAATCCTTTATCCAATAGCACTAATTTGGCAACAATCTACACCCTGTCAAAAGTTATGAACTTTGTAGTCTCCTAGTCGTCACAAAACAACCCTAAAAATTGTTGATTTTAAATCAGCGATATCTTCACTTCTAGAGCTCTGATTCAGATGATTTGTTTTTTGAAATTGGCTGATTTTACGAAATAAATTCTACACCATTTTTTATAGAAACCTGAAAAACTTTGCAACTATCCTTGGAAAAAACCCTAAAAAACTGTTGATTTTAAATCAACAATATCTTGACCTCCCAAACTCCAATTCAAACGATTTTATTTTTTAAATTGGTTTATTTTATTAGAGGAATTCAGATATATAACCATTTTATTCAAATTATCTTCATAAAATATAGGAATTGACTTGAGTGTCATGGCCCTCTTTTTTTCATTTGGAAACCTTCAAAATAGAAAACATTTACCCGCTTTCTTGGACAAAGAAAGTGCTTTGATACAACTTGTTTGTTAGGAAAATATAATTCCATGTTAAACCTAGTAGAAGAGAAGAAGAAATATTTAATCAAGAAAGTCAATGACAAATTAAACACACAGTACATAGAGATTTTACCCTAGAAATCCAAACGGGAAAACTAGCATTCCTTGAACGTCTTGCTCTCTTGTTGTCTTATTCATTTAGAATAAAAGGTTACATGTCTAATCTTGGTCTACACCTAATATACAATCAACATCATACCTTCTTTCTTTACACAAGAACAACCATGTAGCCAATTTGAATTACATCTACATGACCAACAACCTAGTGCTAAAGATTAGAATGAATATCATTACAACATCTCTCTTAATACGATTACATCGTGCCTTATTTATCGGATTTATAGTAGGAAAAACCCTAAATAAAGGTGCCCAAAAATGGTTACAGATCCACACAAACCATTGGCTACAAATCTTACAAATCTCAGGATTCCATTATAGTCGATTGCCAGTTGGATTACCATTTGGTTACTAGTCGACCTGTGGTCGGTATTCAATCAGTTTCCACATGAATTCCTGCCGACCTTCTATCAGCTAACCTCTCAAATCATTATCAATATCTTTCAACTTTTAATTTCTTATCAATTACTTCGACTTCGAATTTCACTACAAAGAATATAACAACCCAACATTCTCCCACTTGTTGTCTTATTTGTTGAATTGGGAGTTTCCTGAACTTTTATTCACAAACCTAGGGAAACAATTCCCATTGCCTCTCTACACCAAGAGAACTTAATATCACTCACTGACTTGGTCAAAGAGTCTGCTATTTTTTCCAACATGTCTACTTTCTCCAAAAACACCTTGTTGCTTTCCACCATGTCTCTTACGAAATGGTATTGTACATCAATATTCTTAGTCTTGGAATGATAAGTTGGGTTCTTTACCAKAAATATTGTACTTTGACTGCCACAATTTACATTCATAGATATTTTCTCAAACTCGATCCCTAAACACAATTGTTGCATCCATAATTCTTATTTTCTTCCATGAGTGGCTTCCATGTATTCATCTTCTGTTGTTGACAAGGATACAAACATTTGTCGCTTACTCACCTAGTTGATTGCTCCAATGAACATCTTGAACATATATCCACTGGTAGACCTTTTTCGATCCATATCGGCAGCCCAGTCGACATCGACAAATCCATGTACATCTACTTCACTGTCATCTCTAGGTTTTCCTTGGTAGCATATAACATAGTATTTTTTTCCACACAAATACCTGAATACCCTCTTGACAACTATCCAATGCTCCTTTCCAAGTGTCGACATGTGTCTTCTCAACACTCCCACTGCATGGGAAATTTTTGGTCAAGGGTATACCATCACACACATTAGACTACCAATAGCACTTGCATAGGGAACACATGCCATGTCCTCTATTTATTCATGTGTCTTTGGAAATTGTTCATCAGTTAGCCTTTCTCCCACATGAATTAGCACCTTTATAGGTTTGTAATCCTTCATGTTGAAACGTTTCAAAATTGTTTCCATATACTTCTTTTGATTCAACCAAATCTTTCTAGCTACTCGATCTCTCTTGATCTCCATTCCCAGAATGAAGTTCGCTACACCGAGATCCTTCATGTCAAACTTGGAGGATATTTTATTCTTCACCTCCTTCATTAAATCCATGGTGTTTCCAATCAGTAACACATCGTTGACATGATATGATACATATATGGAACTCCCACCTTATTCCTTGGAATATATGTAGTGATCTACTTTTCTTCTCACAAATCCAAAACTAAGGATGTATGTGTCGAAATTTTGATACCACATCCTTGTTGATTGCTTTATACCATAAATGGATCTTTTCAATTTCCACACCAAATATTTCTTTCCCTTTACTACAAATCCTTCAAGTTGTTTCATGTAGATTTATTCTTTTAGGTCCCCATGTAGGAACATTGTTGTCGACTCCTTTGAATTGAGAATATCCTTTCACTACCAGTGAAGATTTGAATTTTTCTACTTGACCTGTTGTGTTCATATTCTTCTTGAATACCCAATTTCTACCAGTGGACTTTATTCCACTAGGTAATTCGACTAAATCCAATATCTCATTCTTATGAAATGATTCCATCTCTTCGACCATGGCATCCTTCCAGAGTCTACCCTCTATCGATTTGACTACCTCCCTGGCCAACTTGGGCTTCTCGTCAGTGGAAATTAACAAAAATGTGTAATGAAAGTCAGGTGGAATATACCTTTCGACTAGTTTTATTACTCATTCAAACCTCCTTATAATTGGGGTCATTTTTTCCACCTCTTCATCTGATTCAGTTGACTCATCTAAATCATTTCTTCTTCGTTCATCATTTCAAACCTCACCTTCTCTGGATTATTATATGTTTGAACCACTTCAGACTCAAAATTACTTCCAAGTTATTTGAATACCATATCTCTATTGTACATTGTTCTCCTTGATGTAGGATCCCAAAGATTATATCCTTGCATTCATTCTATGTATCCAATGAAAATACACTTGACTTCCTTCTTGTCCAACTTGCTCCTATTTTCCTTGGGAACATGCACAAATGAATCACATCCAAATAATTTTAAATGTGAAAGCAAAGGTTACTTATCATACCATACCTCATGTGGAGTCGAGTCGACTAGCACTGAATAAGGAGACATATTCACTAGATATTTTGCAATGTCGATTGGCTCTGCCCAGAATTCTTGTGCTATCCCAGCACAACTAAGTATGCTCCTTTCCTTTTCCACCAACATTCAGTTCATTATTTCGACAACTCCATTTTGTTGTGGTGTATATGGTGTGAGTTTTTGGCATGCTATGCCACACTTCTTGCAGAACTACTGAAAATACTTTCCACAGAATTCACCACCATTTTCATTTCTCAACACCTTGATCTTCTTATCTGTCTGGTTTTCCACTAGAGACTTAAACTCTTTGAATTTATCGAAAACCTATTATTTCTTCCTAAGGAAATATATCCATGTCTTCCTAGAAAAATAATCTATGAAGGAGACATAATACAAGAATCCACAAAGTGAAGGCATTGTTACAGGGCCAAACACATCACTATGAACCAATTATAGAATCCCCTTTTCCCTTGTTGCTACAGATGGGAACCTCACTCGACTTTGTTTTCCATATATAAAATGTTCACAAAATTCGACTTCTAAATTACATTTAGGAAAATATTAGACCATACCTTTGTTGTGCCTAGCTCGAAGTCCTTTTTCTCTAATGTGTCCCATCCTCTCATGCCATATCATGGTCGGGTCTATTTGACAAAGACTTATCGAGTCGATTTGAATCAACTCCGGCCGAGATTAGTTGATTCGAGTTGAAGTCAAGTTGACTTCAGGAACAACAATGTTGTTGCATCCAGTCAAGTCAAAATTCCCTAACAACTTGTATAGGGTTTCGATCTAAAATCCTTCCATTAATACCATTGCACGTATGACCATTTTGCATGCACCCTTTTGAAATAGAGTGTGCACTCCTGCATCACTCATATTACTTACAGATATCAAGTTTCTTTCCAAACTTGTGTTGAATGTTTGGTAGCTACGGGAGGTATTCCCTCATGGGAAAATTTTCTTAGAGAAGAAGAATATTCCAGAAGTCAAAGGAAGACCATTACACATTTGAAGAACACCCCGGAAAATAATAAAGTGAAATAGAAGACCACATAAGAGAAGTTCTCCCACATGAAATAATTAAAGTGGAAATATAATTTCCAGGAAGACAAGTCGGCCCACAGAAAGAATAAAGTAAATATGAAGACCCAAAATAATAATTCAGCCCCAGAAATGAACCCAGATTAGTATAAATACAAGGATGGATCATTTCAATTGTATAGACACACAGTTCTCCTTTTGTAGTGCACACTAGGAAGTTGCAACTACAATTGTGACAGTTTCGTTATTTCTGGGTTTTTGTTCTCTTGGAGAGTACGCCCCACTTGGGGAAGGATATTCTTAGTGGCTCTTGTTCGACAACACGGGTATTCCAACAGAGGACGAACACCTTCAGTAACCACTCACATAACCAGATCAAAGATCAACACACCGATGTTTTCACGTGGTAAAACCCCTACGGGGAAACATCCACGGCCCC
>SNQJ01S0029369.1:0-60214 GCA_010110895.2 Picea sitchensis | reverse complement strand
ACACTTTTACCTAACGACATATTAGACCAAGTAGATCTTAACTAACTCCTAAGTGTCTAAATATCCTAACAGCTCTTGGTGATCTCTCTTGGGAACTACCTTTGGAAGAGTTCCTCTAAGGTTGTATGGTGTTGCTCAGTTGTAGTATTAGTTTTAGTTCCAGTAGCAATTATAGTTGTAGTTGCAGTTGCAGTTACCAATTACCAATTGTACCAGCTCTGTGGTGCATTATCTTGCTCTAGTGATACACCTATCTTGTGTTAGTTTTGTGGTGAATCAATTTTCTACCCTTGCTAGTGTTTGAAAAGAAGAAGAGATAAGTATTTTTTATTAGGTTTTCTTCATTGTTGGTTTTATCATGTGAATAGAGCTTGTTCATGGTTGTATTGGAATATTCTCTCTAAGAAAAGTTGGTTGTGTTTTTCCCCGAGTTTGGGGTTTTCGCAAGATAAATCTTTGTGTCTTCTTATGCTTGTTTATTTACTACTTATATATTTCAGTATATGGTTATTGAATGTTAAAAGAAGATAAAAATTATATGGTAAATCTAATGTTAACAAAAATTTGAAAATCTAACATGGTATCAGAGTAGGTTTCCTTCAGAATAGTCTAACCACTAGAAGGAAGATTGTGAGATTTGTCGTTGTGGTTTGCTATTGCAGTTTTCCGCTGCACAGGCCTAAACTTGTCAAGATCATTGAGCACTTATTACAAATTGGTTGGGAAAAATTCCATCATATATCAACTCGCCTTATCCTAGCGCACCTGCTACATCTCTCAGATTAACCTTCCATCAAAACTGAAATTTTTAGGGTTTTAGGCTTGTTGACATTTTCCTATACATTGAACCTTGTCATTTAGATTTATAACTTCTTCTTGTCGATGTAATGTTTTATAAGACAATATGGATGGTGCACTTTTATATAATATGTGAATGTTTGCAAGAAATAGGACCTTTGTCCAAGAAGTGACATTAGATCCAAAGGGATCTTAGATCTAGTGCACTTAGAGGAAGCCCAAGAGTTGGAGGCAATAGTGACGATGTCTTCTATGGTATATAATAACTCAAATAGGATAGAAGCAAATAGACTTTGGGTTTTCATATCAAGTTTGATATTTTATATTGTTGCATCCTAACTAAGTATTGTAACTAGAATAACAGTCTTTAGAATTCTATTATTGCTATTTCTATCAAATGTTTAGTGACTCTTGAATATTGTTAATACAATGATCATCATGTACTAATGATGCACTTATTTACAAAATAAAATTGATCTCTTCTAGGAGATGTTCTTGGTTGTTGAATTTGTCCCCGACAGGTTATCTTGTTGAAATCCATGGAGGTTAACATGGAGATGTTGTTCTTGTTTCTTTTTCTGTGCAAGTTACTATGGAGGAATGATTGGTCACAACATTGGAAGAGTGTTGAAGAGTGTTGTTCTTATTTCTTGTTATTGTATTTTTTTGGGGGTCTTGTCTCAAACAGGTCATAGGTGATAGATCTGAAAAGGAGCTACCATGAATATTGTTCCCATTCTTGTTTTTATTATTATTCTTATCATAAGAATGTTGTTCTTGTCTTCGATTTTTTTTTTTTTTCCGTGTTGTTCCTCATGTTTTGGGAACGTCACAAGTAATAGCTCCGAGAGGGAGCTATAATGACAGTTACAAGAGGAAAAAATTTAGATGGTCTCTAGCTGAGACATGGAGCATACTATCCATACATAGAGTTGTGTACATGATTGTACACATCCATGTAATGAAGGCGAAAAGGACGAAGTTAGAACCTTCTGGAAAGAAGAGTAATTTTACGAGATACAAAGTATCTCATATAGATATTTATTGTGAGGAGTAGAAGGTTGTAAAGGATGACCATATATATCCCTCTAGTTCAGTTGATCACTCTTCAGATAATCATGAAGAGTCAGTGGAGCAAGAAGGGCCTATCCAGAAACGTTGCAATGACCAGGAATAGACCAACATGGTCCCATGATACTTTGAAGGATGCAAAGGAAATGAATTTATATGGAATTGATGACCCATATCATGTGGAGAATATGGCTCCACCAGTGTTGAGGCAAGTGGCCCCACCAAGTACAAACTCAAAAGGAGCCAGAGTTCAGAGGGAATCAGCCCTCAGGATCTAGTAGGGAGGAGCAACCTCCCAGTACAACCCATAGGAAATAAGAATTCATAGGAGGTCAGGACATACAGAGGGAGAAGATGGATCCAAAGATTGTATATACTTAGAGGGAGTCAAGCTTCAGAGGAAGCATGCAGACTCAAATGGATTCAAGATTCAGAGGGAGAATGCAGACTCAAAGTGAGCTTGATATCAAAGAGAGTTGGTTGAATCAGAGGAAGACTAGATCATTCATGGGAATTCCCCCCTCATATTCAAGTGGGAGAGAGAGATGTCTTCCAGGACTAACATACAAGTGCCATGAGTTGAGGAGGCTAGATTGAAGCATCATAGACTTTGAGGAGATATGAGACCTCCTGGGAGGATTCCCTTGTTTCAGTAGACTTTGCTACAATGACATAGAAGGTAGCCAGTCAGAAGGAATGGGATATGGATTTTCGTCAATTTCATAGAGAGAAAGAGACCCCATAAGTTTTTCCAGCTATGTGGCATTGATATGTAAAATAATTGATTCAGAACCTTCCACTTTTGAGGAAGCTGCTAAGAAACAAGTATGGAAGGATGTCATTATGGAAGAGTATCAATCCATCATGAAGAATGATGTGTGGGAAGTGGTTTTGAGAATAGAGGGGAAGTCAATAGTAATTTCCAATTGGATCTACAATATCAAGCATGTTGTAGATGGAAACATAACGAGGTACAAAATGAGATATGTGGTTAGAGGATTCTCCGAGTAAGAGGAAGAAGATAATGATGAGACACTTTATCCAGTAGCGAGAGGAGGCATACAAAGAGAAACCACATGGATTTGTGATCCATGGGAAGGAGTCCCATGTTGAATAAATATTTGTATGGGCTTAAGAAGGCACCCAGGGCATGGTATTCTAGAATAGACAGTTATCCGATGAGCTTTGGGTTTACCAATAGTGATGCAGATCCCAACCTTACTACAAGGTTGAATATGGTTTGGGTACTATATGTGGATGACCTGTTTCTTACAGGGGATGACAAGTTCACATATGGGTGCAAGAGGGAACTCACTTCAGAGTTTGAAATTAAGGATCGAGGTCTGATGCACTATTTCTTAGGATTATAGGTGTGGCAGAGGATAGATTATATTTTCCTTAGCCAAGGAAAATATACAGTTGAGATCCTATAGAGATTCGGGATGATGGACTGCAAGTCCATGACCACACCTATGGTTATGACTCTAAATCTCTTGAGTGATTCATATTCATATTTGGTTGATTCTGCGATGTACAGATAGTTGATCAGATCCTTGATGTACCTGGTTAATACTAGGCGAGATATATGATTTGCAGTCAACACATTGAGTCAGTACATGGTTGAGCCTAAACATGCACATTGAATAACAAAGCATGTGTTGAGGTACCTGCATGGTATGGTTGGATATGGACTCATATATGTATTGGATGGTGTAATAAAGCTGCAAGGTTATACAGACTCTGAATGGGCAGTGAGTGCAGTGGATGTTGCTTCAGTTTTGGATCAGGTGTGATCTTATGGTTGAACAATAAAAAGACGTCAATGGCACTCAGTACAATAGAGGCAAAGTATATTTCATCCTTTGTTGCAATCCCTGAAGCAGTGTGGCTTCGAAAGTTGCTTGCAGGGTTATTTGATTTAGATTTCGAGCCAACTTTGATACATTGTGATAATCAAAGTTGTGTAAAGCTTTCATAGAATCATGTCTTTCATGACAAGTCGAAGCATATAAAGATCAAATACCATTACATCTAAGACATGGTGAAGAGAGGATTTGTGGTGCTTCGGTGCATTCTAGAGTGAAGTATGAGTATTTAATAGACAATATTGTCATGATGTAGAGTGTCCACCCTCGTTGAGAGGGAGCTGTGATATTTCTCCTCCAACAGGCTTCCCCTTTGGCCAAGGGTTTCCCAAATCAGTCATGTGAGTTGACTGAGGGAGTAATGTACAACCTGATACAAGTCTTTCCTACACCATGTTGTTGGGTATGTTTTATATTTGGGAAACATGTCACATTGTTACCTTGTTTTTCATGTCACCTCAATTTTCATGTGCATTGTTGGGAGATTTTTCGGCACATGGTTTTTGCTGATGGTTTTCTATTTCGTGTTAAGGAATTAGGGTTGTTGATTAATCTAGTTCATTGGGTTAGGGTTTTGGATGTCATTGGATCCTATATGTATATTTTATTGTAAACAATGTATCACTATGAATGAATATAGAATATGCTTGTTTTTCCGGTTTGGGGTTCTAGGGGAAAAATCTCTGTGTAATGTGTGTATTTTCCATTGTATATTTTTTGTTGTTTTATTGAAAATCCATTTGAAGTAAAATATTGTACAAGGTTAAAATATACATTTGGTATCAGATAGTTTTTGGCTTCAGGGGGACGCCTTTGTGGTCAAGGGTTTGGCTCGGGACTGTGATAATCCTTGTTACAGTGGGAGATTTGTGGTATTGATTTTTCAGGTGAAAAGAAATGGTGACCAATTCAAAAATGGAGATCGAGAAGTTTAATGGGAAAAGTTTTGAGTTGTGGAAGATATATTGGTGGACAAAGATCAGTGGATCACGGTGGATCTAGATACTACACCTACAGGAACTTCATCAGATGACTAGAAAAAGTTGGATCGAAAGGTGAAGAGAAAAATCTAACTTTGTCTTTGAGATTCAATATTACTGAATGTGTTAGAGGAAAATACAACCAAATATTTATGGGATAAGTTGGGGAAGTTGTATCAGTCTAAGTCCCTAGTAAATAAATTGTTCCTAAGAAAGAAGTTGTATAACCTGAGGATGAGAGATGGATACTCAGTGGCAGATAATTTGAATGCCTTCAATATTGTGGTAAGTCAGTTAGTATATGTTGAGATTAAAATATCATATGAAGATAAGTGTGTCTGGTTACTGTTCTCTTTACCAGACTTGTGGGATAGTATGGTTGTGGCCATAGGTAGTAATACAACTGCCTTCAATTTTGATGAAGTGGTCTCATCCTTGTTGTCGAAAGGATATGAGATGGAAGAACATGGAAGGACAGAACACAAATGCATTATTTTCAAGAGGACGCTCCCATGAAAGAAATAGATCTAAGTCCTCAAGTGGGATATCACAGTCTAAGGTAATATATAAGTCTCCCAAAAAGTTTGTAAAGCTATGTTGGAGATGTGGAAAAGAAGGGCACTACAAGAAGCAGTGTAGATCCAAAGTTGAGAAAAAGAAGGGATCTGAAGAATCTCCTTCTGCAGAAGAAAAGACCTCCAAGGAAGAAGGACGAGATGTGCACTTGTATTCTTCAAGCACACATGTATATCATGAGGCATGGTTGGTTGACTTAGGTGCATCCTTTCATATGAATCCCCATAGGGAGTGGTTTTGTGAATATGAAAGGTATGATGGAGGTAATGTTTTTCTAGGTGATGACTCAATAACCAAAATAATAGGTCAAGGAAAATTCAAGTTGAGGCTCATAGATGGAAGGATTAGAAGACTACCTGGTGTCGTGGACATCCCAAGATTGGCCAAAATTTTTATTTATGTAAGAAAAATGGACGATGCAAGGGTAAAAACAATATTTGAAAAGGAAACCTATAGGATGGTTCGAGGAGCAATGGTGTTGTTGAAGGGAGTTAAGTTTTGAACTTTGTATAAGTTGCAAGGAAGAACTATTAGTGACGGGTGTAATAGTTCCATTGTTCCTGATATTGAAGTTGAATAAGAAATAAATCCTACAGTCTTTGGAGAAAAGGATATGATGTGGCATCAAATACTAGGGCATATCAGAGAGAAGGGTCTTTGACTACTACACGGTAAAGGTATGGTTGAAGGTATGTCTAACTTCCCTCTAGATTTTGATTTCTGTGGACATTGTGTATATGGGAAGAAGAATCGACTAAGATTCCCCTCTGGTGCAACGAGGGTAGAAGGAATTTTACAGCTATTTCACAGTGATGTGTTTGGACCTGTGTCGGTTCCATCATTGGGAAAATCTGAGAACTATGTCTCATTTATAGATGAATTCTTGAGGAATACTTGGATATATTTCCTGGGGAAGAAATATAAAGTATTTAACAGGTTTAAAGAGTTTAAGGCTCTTGTTGAGAATCAAAGAGAGAACATAATTAAGGTGTTGAGGATAGATGATGGCAGAGAGTTTTGCAAGAATGAATTTAAAGAATTCTATAAGAAGTGTGGTTTAGCAAGGCATAAGACTACTCCATATACACCTCAACATAATGGGGTTGTAGAAAGGATGAACATGACACTAATGGAAAAATCAAGGTGCATGTTCAATGGTGTCGGGTTAGGGAAAGAATTATGGGCTGAGGTAGTGGGTATTGCATGTTACCTGGTCAATAGATCACTCTCATAAATGTTGGATGACAAGACTCCACAAGAGGTATGGAATGGCAATAAACCTTCTCTCACACATATCAAGGTATTTGGATGTGAGGCCTATGTTCATGTTCCAAAGGAAAACATGAGTAAGGTAGATAAGGAGGATGAAAAAGTGTATCTTTATTGGGTATAAATATGGTCTCAAAGGTTCTAATCTTTGGAACATAGAAACTAAGAAGGTTGTGTATAGACGAGATGTGGTATTTAGAGAAATGAAGGATGTTGTTAAACAGGAAGAACCAGAGAAAATAGAGTTTAATTTAAAGGATGATGAATCAGACTCTACAGAAGAACATGAATCAGAAGAAGAAGATCCTCAGACTCCATTATTGAGGAGATCGGTTCGAGATATACTCCATCTTATTTTCGTTTAAATTTTGATTTGTCTAGTACTTATGATGATCCTAGAACTTCCAGGGAGGAAATGGATTCAGAGGATGGAAATCTCTAGAAAACAACCATGGATGAAGAAATGGAAGCCTTGGATAAGAATGAGGCTTGTGATCTAGTGGAGTTGTTGACTTGAAGAAATACCATTGGCAACAAATGGGTATTTAAAAAGAAGTTGTATGCAGAAGGAAAAGTGGAGAAATACAAAGCTCGGTTAGTAGCAAAGAGTTATTCCCAGGTCGAGGAAATTGATTTTGGTGAGATTTTTTCTCATGTTGCCAAGTTAACTTCTATAAGATTTATGTTATCTATTGTTGCTGCATTTGATTTTGAAGTAGAACAGATGGATGTGAAGACAACATTCCTACATGGGGATCTGGAAGAAGAAATCTATATGAAGCAGCCATAAGGCTTTTTTGTGAAGGGAAATAAGGAGCTGGTATGCAAGCTGAAAAATTCCCTGTATGGTTTAAAACAATCACCAAGGATGTGGTATCAAAATTTTGATACTTATGTGCTGGGACTTGGATTCACAAGAAGCAAAGAGGATCATTGTGTATATTTTAAATTAATTGGTGATCATTTGATTTATTTGGTCTTGTATGTGGATGACATGTTGTTGATAGGAAATAACAAGGAGATTATTCAGGATTTGAAAACTCAGTTATCCTCTAAATTTGACATGAAGGACCTCGGTGCTTCAAACTTCATTTTGGGTATGGAAATTAAAAGAGATCGGAAAAAGATGAAACTATGGATAAATCAGTGAAAATATGTTGATGCAATATTGCATAGGTTTAATATGCAGGAATGTAAATCGGTCAAGGTCCCTGTTCCTGTTGGTGTAAAGTTATATCTGGATCAGTTTCCCAAGACATAGGAAGAGGAGGAGAACATGTCTCGTGTTCCATATGTGAGTGCAGTTGGCATTTTTATGTATGCAATGGTCTGTACTAGACCGTACATTGCACATGAAATGGGAGTTTTGACCAGGTATATGTCAAAACTAGGGAAGGATCATTGGACAACAATAAAAAGGGTTTTTAGGTATTTGTGTGGCACTGCTAGCTATGGATTATGCTACCAATGAAGGCTAGGATTGGACAGAGTGTTGGACATACATGGATTTGTGGATGCAGACTGAGATGGATATCTAGATCATAGGAGATCTACAAGCGGGTATGTGGTTAACTTATTTGGAGGAACAATCATTTGGATGAGAAAAAGATAGGTTGTAGTGGCACTTTCAACTATAGAAGCTGAATACATGGCAACCACTCATGCAAGTAAGGAATTAGTTTGGTTACAAAGATTGTTTTCAGGTATTGGGTTGGTACAACAAGTTTTAAGGATAGATTGTGACAATCAGAGTGCAATTTTTATGGCGAAGAACCTGGCTTATCATTCAAATACAAAGCATATTGATATTCAATATCACTTTGTGAGAGACATGGTTGAAGAAAAGAAATTGTTGTTGATGAAGGTGGAAAATTTGAAGAATGTTGGAGATTCATTAACAAAATCTATGAGCACTGAGAAGTTCTCTTAGTGTAGAGGATCCATGGGCATTGCTTCCCTGGATTGTTGACTATGTAACCCTATAACCCCCTGTATGCAAAGAAAAAAATAAGTGGGAGAATGTTGGGTGTGTTATATTCTTTGCACAACTAGCTCTAGTGTTTGCTACATTGGGTCGAGCGCACATGGGGGGTTGTAGGGGGTTCGGGGGTAGCACCCCCGAGAATTTTTTTTTGCCTCGAGAAACATGTCACATTTTTTCCTCATTTTTCATGTCACGTCGATTTTCATGTCCATTGTTGAGCAATTTTTCAGCACATGTTTTTTGCCGATGGTTTTCTATTTCCGGTTAAGGAATTAGGGTTATTGACTAATCCAGGTCTTTGGGTTAGGGTTTTGGATGTCGTTGGCTCCTATATGTATATTGTATTGTAAACAATGTATCACTATGAATGGATATAGAATATGTTGGTTTTCCCGGTTTGGGTTTCCAGGGGAAAAATCTCTCTGTAATGTGCGTATTTTCCATTGTATCTTTTACGTTATTTATTGAAAATATGTTTGAAGTAAAATATTATACAGGGTTAAAATCTACACATGTGAGATGGCTAGGTGTGAATAAGACTTGTAGCATGGAATTGTACCATGACGTAGCCTTGGGGCTATGATCATGGTATTTCCTACACAATGTGAGGTGGCTAGGTGTGAATAAGACTACTGGGAGAGGAGAAACATCACATCCTGATGCAATTCTTTCCTACGCCATGTGAGGTGGCTAGTTGTGAATAAGACTTATAGCATGGTCTTGAAACATGACATAGCCTTGCCTAAGCCATGTGAAGTGTCTAGGTGTGAATGCGTCTATGGTGGTAGTATTTCCTAAGATATGAGAGGTGTGAATAAGACTACTGGTAGAGAAGAAACATCACAACATATTCGCGAGGACTATGGAAGTAGTCGTGTACTACTCGACAACATGGTAGTTGTTATGTGCTACTAGTTGATTGCTACGTAGTCGTGGAGACTATTGGATTGCATGATAGTAGTTGTGTGCTACTATTTGATTGCAACTTATTCATAGAGACTATGGTAGAAGATTTGATTTATTGATGTCATGGTCGTAGCCTAGGGATACCAATTGATTGCAAGGTTTTCATTGGACTAATAGAATAAAACATCTTGGAAGAATACCTCCCTAGCTAAGAGGGAGTGTTGAGGTTTTGGTAGCTACAAGAGGTATTCCCTCCCGAAAAACTTTTCTTAGAGAAGAAGAAGATTCCATAAGTCAAAGGAAGACCATTGAATAGTTGAATAATACCCCAGAAAAGAATAAAGTGAAATAGAAGACCACAAAAGAGAAGTCAGCCCACAAGAAATAATTAAAGTGGAAATATAATTTCCAAAAAGAGAAGTCCACCCATAGAAATAATAAAGTAAATATGAAGGCCCAAAATAAAAATTCGGCCCCATACAGACAACCATATTAGTATAAATACAGGGTTGTATCATTTCATTTGTACAAACACAATTCTCCTTCTATAGTGCACACTAGGCAGTTGCAGCTGCAGTCGTGCCAATTTTTCTATTTCTGGGTGTTGGTTCTCTTGGAGAGTACGCCCCACTTGGGGAAGGATATTCTCTGTGGCTCTTGGTGATCTCTCTTGTGCGCTACTTCTAAAAGAGTTGAGATAAGGTTTTGTGGTGTTGCCCATTTGTTTCATGCCAGATGTAGTAGTAGTTGCAGTTGCAGTAGCAATTATAGTTGCATTTGTAGTTACCAGTTACCAATTGTGCCAGTTCTGTGGCATGTTATCTTTCTCTAGTGATACGCCTATATTGCATGAGTTTTGTCGTGACTCAGTTGTCTACCCTCATTAGGGTTTGAAAAAAAGAAGAGACAAGTATTTGTTATCAGGGTTTCTTTATTGTTGGTTTTCTCTTGTGAATAGAACTTGTTCATGGTTATATTGGAATATTCTCTCTAAGAAAAGTTGGTTGGGTTTTTCCCTAAGTTTAGGGTTTTCCTAGGATAATCTTTGTGCCTACTTGTGCTTATTTATTTGTTGCTTATATATTTCAATATATGGTTATGGAATATTAAAATAAGATCAAAATTATATGGTAAATATAATGTTAACAAAACTAATGAAAATCTAACAACCTGGAATTTGTAGCACACATGGAAGGGTTCTACTCCTCTCATCCTACAACATCAGTCAGAATCTTCCCTGCCCAACCATTTTGATTGTTGATTCATCCCCCAAGAACACATATCCTCCTTCATATCGTTCATATTTGCATAACCATTCTCTATTTGGTTTCATATGATAGGATTCTCCTTAGTCGACCAACCAAACGTCTTGATCTGACTGTGTACTGGTTGATGTTAGGTACACATCGCCTCCCTTATATGGAGTAGTTTTTCTCTTAGTTGAATGCTTCTCATAGGATCATATACTGAATTCCATTGCCTTCAAATTACAACCCCTTTTTGAATGTCCATATTTAGCGCATTTCCAACATATTCTCATTGATTGAACCAGGGATTTAGATCTACCCTTTGATTGAGACTTTATACCAAATAATTTTCCTTTGTATTTGTCAATTGATCGACCTCTTACCATTAAATCATCTTTGGTCGATCCTTCCATGCTATTTCTTCTCATTTCTTCTTACAGTAGATATGCAACCATGTCTTCTAGCACTAATGTGGGTGAATTAATCCATATATCCATGACTAAGCTATCCAAAGAGTCTGATAAAGAACATAATAGGATAATAAATTTCTCCTCCTCTATGATTTTGATATCCACAGATGATAACTAGGTTATTATGGTGTTAAATGCATTCAAATGCTCAGTTACCAAATTACCATCACTCATCCTTAGAAGATGCAGTTTCTTTCTAAGGAACAATTTATTTACCAGGGATTTCGACTAATACAAGCTTCCCAACTTGTCCCACAGTTTCTTGGTCAAGTCTTCACCTAAGACATTCAACAAAACTGAATCTACAAGACAAAGTCAAATCACACTCCTTTCTCTTCTCTCGAGTTTCTCCCATTCTTTCCTACACATACCTGTTGGAATAGTACCTAGATATATTGATTCCCATTGTTCTATATCTACAAGGAGATCTTCAATTTTAAGCTTCCAAATCTCAAAATTCTGGCCATTGAATTTTTCGATCTATATTCTCAAGCTACTTGTCATTATTTAAGCACCAAATTTAAATATCTTTGACGTATGACTCTTACTATACATATGGTTTAGCTCATATTCAAGGTTTTTAATCCAAGCTCTGATACCACATGTTAGAAAAATATACTTCCATGCTAAGCCTAGTAGAAGAAAAGAAGACAAATTTAATCAAGAAAGTAAATGAAAAATCAAATACATAGTACACAAAGATTTTACTCTGGAAACCCATATGGGAAAACCAACATTCCTTGAGCCTCTTTCTCTCTTATTTTCTTATTCATTCATAATAAAAGGTTGCATGCCTAACCTTGGTCTACACCTAAGACACAATTGACATCATACCTTCTTGATTTACACAAGAACAACCTTGTAGCCAATTCGGCTTACATCTACATGACCAACAATCTACTGCTAAATATTAGCATGAATATAATTACAACATATCTCTTAATATGATTACATCATGCCTTATTCATAGGATTTACAGTAGGAAAAGCCCTAAATAAAGGCACCCAAAACACGATACATATACACGCAGACCATTGGCTACAAATCATGTGAATCTTGGGATTTAGTCAGATTATCAGTCGACCTGTAGTCGATATTCAATGATCAGTTGCCACATGACCTCCTATTGGCTGACCTCTCGACTTGTTGTCGATCTCTTTCTACTTCAAATTTCCTATCTATTAATTCAACTTCAACTTTCCTTGCAAAGAATATAACAACCCAACATTGTTAAGTACCACATATTTGAATACAAAAACACATACAAAATATCCAAGAATAATATATAAATTATTCACTCTTTATTTAATATCAAACCCTTAGGGTAGGGAAACATATTACAATTGATCCTTTTAAGGAAGGGATCCACTCTTGTTCACTTGCCTCTTCAAGGGGACAACCTCTTATTGAGCTATTCTCCAAATACAACACTCATTAACCATTCCCATTACATTTCTCATACTTATATAATACTAACCACCTCCTAAGATAAATCTAGAGGAGGAACCTTCTAGTAAGCCCTCTTACATTTATTGTGTTCACACTAGGCCTTATTTACTAAAAGCAACCTCCATACATAATAATACATCTCTACTATTATTCCCCTTGGGTACCTCCCTAGGTACCCCATATTATCCCCTTAGCTACACTACATGTTCTTAGAGAGATTCTTGTTATAATACATCTCTTCTACAAATTAACTTTTCTTATAATAATACATGTTAACCTTGAAAGGTGGTGCCAAATGTTTTAACATTTGTTATGTTCCTGAATGGATTTCATGATCATTCAAAACAATATATCATAAATTATCAATACTTTATTCAATTTCAAAACCCTTGAGATAGGGTGACACCATATAATGATCCTTTAATGGAAGTATCAACCCCAATTAACTTTCCTCTTCAAGGAGACAACCTCCCAATGATATAGGCTCCAATGAAATAATATTCCAATATATGATCACACAAGTAGGAATCCATCCTTATTTATAGCTACTTAACAAACTGTAACCCTGACCAAACGTTAACTACCTAGTGCGTCTTCTTTAATGAGGCCACATTACATTTATTCAATGCTAACAACTTGGTGTACCATATTTAATAGTGGGTCTAGTCCACATTACATTAATTGACCACCATACCTATCCTAAATTATTAATTCCAATGGGACCATAGTCCTCTTATTACATTCTTAGGGAGGATCCCACCATTCTATCCCTCATCAAGGAACATTGTCCTCAACACTTGTAGCAATGATGTACAACCATAAACTAGGGCCCCACCATTAAAACCCTTGAGGTAGGGTAAGACCATAAAATGGCCATTTTATGGAAGGATCAACTCATGTTCACTTGCGTCTTCGAGGGGGGACCTCCCATTGAGCTAGGCTTCAATACAATAATATTCCAATACATGATTACATAAGTAGGACTCCATTCTTATTTATAGCCTCCTAGAAAACCCTAACCCTAACCACATGCTAACTACCTAGTGGGACTTCTTCAATGAGGCCACATTACATTTATTCAGTGCTAACTAATTAGTGGACCTTATTTAATAGTGGACCTAGTTTACATTAAGTTCATTGGCTACAATACCTATCCTATTATTAACTCTAATGGGCCTATTGTCTCCTTATTATAACCCTAGGGAGGATCCCACCAACATTACATTTTACTACTTGTCATAAATATTTCAATTCTGATATGCTCTTAGTAAATTAAACCATTCACTCTTTTTATAAACTCTTGAACATAATCAAGATAAAATTCACAATAAAAAAATGCTCGAAAGATTGGAGAAAAATCAACTTGGTTAGCTTAAAGAAAGTAATGTATAATAGGTTTAGATAAAAATATGTATTGTAAAATAGAATACAATATAATACATTATGCCTTCAGTAAATCTAAACTATATGAACTGAATGGTTGTAACATACCCAACTATATGGCCTGAATGGCTAAAGCAGAGGTTGATTTTGATGTTTTTAACCCAAAAATATGGGTTTTTAGAGCTAGAGTTCTTGTTTTGCGGCCACAATTCTCATCAATTTGATAACTATGGTAGGATAAATAAGAAGAAAGGAGAATAAGTCCACACTAGCTATGCATGAAAGAGAACCAAGGACCAACTTGTGCCAACCTATCTGCATGTGGCAATCAACCTTCCATGCACTTGCCCCATAGAAAAAATAAAATTGTTGGCTATGGAAACCTGCTCAAACTTCCCACAAACTTACTGGTTGTTGAATATGGAAAACTAATTTCATGTGAATCAACATAGATCGGGGGAATATATTGTTGTTTACTCATAGTGGATTACATAACTTCCTAAAAAACAATCACTACAACAATTTTGTTATTTTTTTTTCTATTGCTATCCATCAAAAATCGACCAAAATCAACCACTAGAGGGCATTCCTTTAACATTATTTTTGTGTTTAAATTAAAATGATTGGTTTTAAATGTTGGACAGATGGTTTTCATTTATTTCAACCCTTGGATATTGAATTCAACCCTTGGAGAAGTTCAAAATCCCTGGAGATGTGGTTGAAATTGATGGTGAGTTAGTTTTCATTGATGGAGTGGTTGATGTTAGCAAATGTGATGGGTTCATTTGAAGAAGTCTACAAGGATCCCTATAGGTTTGATTATGGAACCCGAAGTTATTTGACAAATATGGACATGAAGTACAATACAAATGCAGGTAAGACACTCATAGATGGATATTACTCGTCATGTCGTTTCCGGTGATAGGTGGTATGCCACGTGGTTCCTCAGAGTTAAGGAGTTATGAGCTCATGAATTTGGAAGCCCCAAATATGGGTTAAGAAGCCCCTAATTGGTTGCAAGTCATTAATGAAAGGGTGAAGTGGTTATAACAAGAAATTTCAAGAAGCCTTAAAGTTAAGGAGAGAAGTTACTTAGAAAAAGTATATATCCACTCAAGAAGTCACTCATAAGCACATTCACACACACATTCTATTGAATATATTCTATGTGAGTAAGTGATTCTTATTTGAGGTAACCAAGGATATCTGAGGCGAAATTTAGAGGGAAGATGAAGTAAAGAACGGTGAAATTCCAAGGGAGCATGAAGTTTTGTGATGATGTGTTCTAAGGTATGTTATTTAATGATAATATTAGAATTTTCACTATAAAWTTTTTTATAGAATGATTCAGATAGAAAACCTTGGAGTAGGATTAGAATACATGTCAAGTTACTTTTGGTAAAAAATTGCAGCTTCTGGGTCATTGTATTTTCTAAGATACACTCTATGGAAAATAAGGTTTTTGGCTAGTCCTGAAACTAGTATCAAACATGTGTTTTAGGTAAAAAAATCATAACTTATTCATAGAGGATACAAATTCAGTGAGACAAAATTAATTGGATAAAGTAAATTCCTTAGTATGGTTTTTTATGATTTTTAGATATATATAGAAAATATCTTGTGCATGACATGCTCTACAAGTTCGCTCTGTAGAATAAGACAGAATTTAACAAGGTTTTCAATTTTTGATATAAGTCATTTTTTGGGATGTTACAAGTAGTGAAAATTCAAGGAATTGTAGAGAAGATATTGAATAATATTAGGTACAAGTTTCAGACTTTCATTCATTACAAGTACAAAATTATGCTTGTTGAAAGTTAGGTTTTGTGACTCATCCAAAAACTAGTTCCGTGAGACTAAGGTAAAGCTTGATGGAGATGCTATTATCTTGTTGTTGAAATTGAGGAAGGTTTGCAGGTCTGTGATCACATACACCAAGTCTGTTACAGAGTTACAGGTATGTTTATATGCATGTTTTTAGGGTTACATGTTGATGATATATTGTTGAGGCATTGGCACATGCCTGAGGCACATCTTAGGTGCATGATTGAAGTATATTTGTTGAGGCACATTGTTGGTTCATGTCTTGGTTATAATGGTACATGGTGTATGGAATGATTGAGTGATATGGTATATGGTTGAGATACATTATCGACACATGGTATGGTACATGTATTGATGTACATGGTTGATACATGGTATGGTACATGATTGGTACTTGGCATGGTGTTGATGTATATGGTTGATGGTTGAGGCATATGGTACAAGTATTGGTGCATGGTTGATGCATAGTTTGGTATAGGTGTTGGTGCATGGTTGATGCAGGTTTTTGTACAAGTGTTGGTGCATGGTTGATGCACTTGTTGTGGTATAGTTTTTGGTACACAGTTGATACTTGGTATGGTACAGGTTGATGGTTTGGTACATGTTTCGTAGAGGCATGTGTTGGTGATGTTGGAAATATAGTTGAGAGGTGTCCTTGGTATATGATCCTTGTGAGAGGATCTGGTTGAGTACCAGTGATAGTGACAAGATGGACACGTTGAAAAGTGACAGGTTGATGTGACAGTTTGGATACAATGACAGGTTGATAGGTTACAGGTTGATGTGATAGTGGTAGTGATAGTTGGTCTACACTTATACTTCAGGGCGGTAGGATGGGGTAAGGAAAGGGGGTTTTATCCTCATTCTGATTGGTTCTAGAAAACTTAGGGAGTTGGATCTTCCTTCAGGTTGGAGCTTGAGAATCAGGGGGTTGTAGCCTCCTTATGGTTGGAGCCAGAGAATTCAGGGAGTTGTAGCTTCCTTTAGGTTGGTTCCTCCTTTTAGTTGGTGCTAGATAATTGGGAAGTTGGTGCTTCCTATGAAAGTATTCTTGGTATATATAAGAAATCATTTTGTGGTTTTCTCCCATTTGGGTTTCCACGTAAATTTTGGTACTGTGTACTTGATGTGATGTTTATTTTGCTTATGTTTATAATATATTGATGGTATACCACTGATAAAGTTGACATATATATATTGTGATTAAAAGTGGTAAAATTCCTCATACTGATTCACCACCCTCCCCCCCCGCTCAGTATTCGAACAATTGGTATCAAAGCAGGTCCTTCAAGAAAACAATTTAACCACTGGAAGGTAGATCATGGATTTCATGGATAATGGATACATCGATAATGGAATACCATGTTTTGATGGTCGGAATGGTATGATATATGATATTTGGAACAATAAAATGAAATCATTTTTAGTATCACAAGGGCATGATGTTTGGCACTCAGTTGTTACAGGATACACTAGTACAAAGAAACCAAAGACCACAACTAATAAGGAATTGAAAAGAAACAAAAAATGGAAATATATTTCATCTTGGAAGGATTGTGTGATTCAATAAAAGACAGAGTGGGACAATTTTCATCAGCTAAAGAACTTTGGGATAAGCCACATAATCTCTATTCCAAGGAATCTCCCATCACAGAGTTAGATATTATTAAAGAAGATACAAGAATAGAACAATAAGAAGGATGTTCATCATGTCGGACAAATTCAAAAGAAGAAGATTGTGAAAAAGGTATAGTAAACCTTGAGGAAGAATTAATCATTGATTTAGATGAATTAACAAAAGAAATGAAGAAGAAGAAGTCTATTGAGGACCAACTAGTTAAGAATAATTCATAAGAAAGTTCCAAATAATCCCAACAAGTCATTGTGAAATTGAAAGTTGAGCTAGAAGAAGCCATAAATATTGAAGAAACTTACAATAGTCAGATGGAAGAAAAGTAGTGTTTGGAAGCCGAAATAGTAGCACTAAGAAAGGAAGCAATGGAAGAGAAGTGGTGTTTAGAATCCGAAATAAAGGAAGAAGAGAAAAGAGAAAATATTTTGACATATCATCTCAAAGAAAGATCTAAGGACTTAAATCAAATTGAAGCAGAATTTGGTCAAGAAGAGAGAAAACTTGAAAAGGAAATCAACTCCTTGAAGATCCAACTTGAAGAAGAAAATAGAACAAAAGAAGTCATGAAAACGTAGATGATGAAGAAAGAAGAAGAGGTTGAGAAGCTCAAAGAAGAAGTTGTCACATTGAGAGCTAAAATTTTCAAGCTCGGCAAGAACATTGAAGAGACAGAAACATCCACATCATCAGTAGAGAATGTTGAAGAGAAGAACTCTATGTTTCCATAAAATAAGAATGAAGAAAATATTAAAATTTGCACATAAGTACTCAAAGGAATGAATCATGGTCAGCTAGAATCAAAGAAAAATGATAGAGATACATATTCAAGAACACCCTCCACATTCAAGCCACAAAGAAGATTCAATCAAGATCATGATCATCAAAGGCATGAATTTAGAAGGACTATATCACAAAGAAGATCATTCACTCTGAGGTATGTAAATTTATTTTATGGGCATTGTTTTTATTGTACTAACTTTGGACATAAAGTTGCAGATTGCAGGACTTATGGAAGAAATGTTCAAGCAATAAATGTTTATGTGACGCCACATATCATTGAATGTTACAAACGCCATAATTATGGTCACATGGCTCATGATTGTAGAAGAAAGATAGATACTTATATGAAAGAGAAAATTGATATCATATATAAGAAAGTATGGAAAATAAAACAAGAACGGGAAAATGAAGAGCAGATGAATGAAGGACACCTAGAATTCATACTCTCGGGATTGGAAATAGTACGATATGAAGACAAATCTACAAGAAAAAAGGAATATTTCAGATAGAGGAAGGTTTGGAGAAGAAATGAAAAACAAGAAGAATAGGTGAATAAAGAACATGTCCCATAGATCGCAAGATTTGCAATAGTACGAGAAAGAAAATAAGAACAGGTAAATAAAGAACTAGCACAAGATATTGTTCTTTCAAGAATTGTAGATCATAATGAATCCACGAGAAAAAAGGAAGAATTCAGAGTTGAGAGAAATGACGAGTCTACAAATGAAGAGGAATATTACTTCACATCAAAGAGGGTATTTTTCTGACCCGTTCGGCTTGTATACTCCCAGTAAATATGAATATTGAATAGGGGGAGTCGGTGCAGTAGCTACTACAGATCAGAGAACCATTCTTCAAGAAGTTTGAAGTATTTGCAAAGATAGATTTAGATCATTCAGATAACATAAGTACATAGTGATATATTGATGAGGATGTCTATAAGGACTTTTATTAGGAGTACTTCCAATTATTAGTTCAAATTGAGGTTCATGATCCATTTATGGAGGTATCCCTTTAGAAATTTCTTGCAATACCTTATGGTGCTTTTCCAAGGTGTATTTTAACTCCTTTTGAAATATTTTCATCTTCCTACTTTACTTTCATAGAGTAAAGTCTAAACAAAACTCCCATACTACCATTTTTTAGGATCTTTTCCATTCTATGAGAGATGATGACCTAAGAAGGTGTAGATTTCAACCCTTTGAGTTCATATTGAATTTATTCCAATTCAGATCTCATGAATAATTCCTTATAATTTGTAGAAATTGTACCTATGTTCTCAACCATTGAATCCCTAAAACAACATCTACACCTCCAATGGGAATTCCATAAATCATTATTTCTAAGTTATATTCTTCCATCCTAAGTTTAATGTTGTGGCATTTAACTCCACAATCAATACTAACTCCATTAGCAATGAAAACTTGAAAATTTATAACTAGATACATAAACAATTGAGGCTCTCTGCTAATATTTTATCAATGAAGTTATGGGTACTCCCTAAGTCAATAAGCACTATGAACCTTTGCTTCTTAATGTATCCTACAATATTAAGGGTTTGAGGTGCTGACAAACCTGTTGGGAACCAACAACTCCCCCTAAATTTTTACAAAATTTAAAGGGCCCCCATTAGAATCTTGATAATTATAATGAGCTACAGAATCAACCTTTTCAAATAGTTTCATACCTTGGCTTGATTTGAGACAAACTTAAGACATTCACTATAGTATGAGACATTCATTACAAGAGTATATGTCAAAATTTAGAAACGAACATAAAAATCTCAATTTAAACAAAAACATTAATTTTTATCAACTGTTTACTTTCGTTTAAATTATGATTATGTGTTCTTTCTTTTGCTCATTAGAAAGTTTGACTATTTTGAATAATGGGTTCAATACTTCATCAAATAATATCTTGGTTGGTTTCTCATTTTCATGAAATCATTTGGTGATATTAATTAATTAAATTATTTTTTCATTTTGCATCTCATTTCAAAATAATAATAAAAAAAAACAATTATCTATCATTTGTTTGATTTTGTAAAAAACCAAAATTAATATTTTTCTCTTCTCTATTAACTTGAAGCTTCTAGAATTTTAAGATCATATTTGAAAACAAATTATAAACAATGTTTGTTTATAAGTTATAGTTAGTTTAAATTCATTTTTTATTTTTCTAGATTTTGTTTTATTCACAATTTTTTAGGTTATTAATTTATGTTTCTTTTTGTTTCACAGGTTTCTATTATCAAATATTTGATACGGATCTGATCTTGGCTTGATTTTATTATCCAAATACGTTCAAGATGATTGATCCAAAAATAATTTTGTATTTCTACAAATAAGTTTATGAGCAACAACAAATAAAATTTGGAAAGGCGTCAAGATCAGATAGACAATTTTGTAGAACTGATTGCAGCCAAACCATGAGGAGTTTGAAGAAACGGTTGAAACCCAGAACCCAAATGGACCCATTTACCTTTTGCGTAGATATTTTCTCAAAACAATGCACGATCTGAGAGATATTGATGTCTTTTTACGAGGAAAATTTCAAGTGGCGAAAATTAATAGAGGAAAACCCGTTGTTCATTCATTGTATAAATATGTAAGAAAGTTCAAAGCCAAGGACGACCGAAGGTGGAAGGAGGATTTTATCCTTTCTCTTTTGTATATTATTATCTTTTATGGCTTTGTTTGAAATGGGTAATGGATGGTACGGAATCTTTGGGAGAATGGGCCGGTATTATTTTCAGAAAGAATATGGAATTCAGAGGTTTCTTAATGACTTTTTGTCACAGTGAGTAAAATGGTTTATTTTCATTATAATATATTCGTATTATTTGGATGATTTAGATTATGCATTGATTTAAATAGCTTTAGTCTTTTTATCAATACATGGTTAATTATTATCGTTTATATATTAATTTTGAATCTTCAAGTCTATTATCCAAAAATTCTTCCAGGACTAAGTATGGACATGTAATTTTGGGAACTGACATTTTGGTACATAATGTTATTATTATGTTTTAATCTTGTTACATGTCACGAATTAGAACATCAAACTTTGGGACAAATTATCATGTGTGTAGAGGTTTTGTATTATAAATACCATCCTATCATTTGCAAAATACAAATATTTGTGATTATATCTTGATTTAAATAATTGGGATTTATCTTTGATTTTTAAATTGAATGATAAATTGCATAGAATGCTTCCAGATTTATCTTGTTGCTTTAATCATGTATAATTATGAGATCACGAGTTTATGTTTGTGTTTCCTTTTGTCATTAAAATCTAAGCTACCAATACATGTTATGAATTTATATAGAACAATTGCTGGAGTTCATTGCACGTTTTCTCTCTTGGATATGGCGGTTGGATGTTCACCACTCATGAAAATTCTTGGATACACCTCACTAATTCAACGACATGATGAACGCTGTAGTTTTCTGTCATTTACATATCATTGAAACTAGAGTGGACAATTCATGATGGTGCTGCCGAGCATCCATTCCATAAAACAAGAAGGAACGAAGAGCATTGATTCTGAAAATTGAAGTTTAAAAGGCCTTGACACCATTGAGGCCCGGACCTTCTTGGCCCGATTCTTCTCGGTAGGCTTTGGCAACAATTCCTGGCTTGGATTATGTGCAGTCGCAGCTGCGGTCTTGATTAATGGAGGAAGGCATCTAGCTTTTCCACGGTGAAGAGGCTCCGTCAAGGTTGCCCACTCTCACATTACCTCTTCATTATCCTCATGGATAGCCTTAGTTTACTTCTTGCCAAATCCATCTCTGAAAACCGCATAACGGGCTTAAAGGTTTCAAAGCTCATCAGGATGGTACGTGGATGGAACTGTGTCTAAAGATGATCTTCGGATGGTGGCGATCTTGGAGTTCTCGGCACTACTTGCAGTTTGGTTTGTCCATTAATCCCATAAAATCTTTTGTTCATTATTGGGGACTTACAGAGGCTGAGCTTGTTTATTTCAAAAATGCCATCCCCTTCTCCTTCTCCGATCTAAAGGATGGTTTTATATACACAGACTCACCAGAAGCGGGAGTAACCCTCTCTACGATTGATTGGTCTTTGGTTAGTGAGGCTCTTTTGAAAGGAAAAGAATTGGCCTCACAGAATTGTGAATAAATTAGTTGTCTACGGGTGGGCGTTACATCCTTGTCAAATCGGTTATGGGAGGATGACACTTGAGCGGATCCCAAACAAAATTATCGCCCTGCTGCGAAGTCTTTCCTACAATTTCACGCTCACGTTTGGACGGATGGCAGCTAAGCCGAAAGTCGGTAGAGGACTCAAAAATCTATCTTTCTTCAACTCGGCGCTCCTGTCTTGTTCTTTCTGGCGTGCTGTCTCTCTTGACAGCATTTGGAACAGAGTCATCATCGACAAGTAACTTGGATCCCTTCCTCTCCTTCATTGGATTTGGAAGCCTTCTTTCGATCTGAGAAGGGCTTCACCCTTCTGGAAGGGTCTTTTATCTGCCTCGCCGGTGATCTTACACTGTCTTCGTTGGAAGCCCGGTGATGGGACGAAGATTTGTCTTGGGAGAGATAAAATTATGGGATTGGAAAACCGTTCTATTCTTTCTCCACAACTCAAAACTCGGCTTTCTTCTCAAAATTTCATGTTCCTTGCTCAATTAAATGTGGCCGCTGGCGCCCCACTCCTTCCTAATCGCTGGCTTCATAGAAGTTCTCTTCAGCTACAGGATCCTCTAGCCAAGGAATGGGAGGCCTTCACCGCTGGCTTCTTGTCAGCAGGCATCTCCTTAAACAATGATCGTGACTCTCTCCTGTGGGTCGGAGGAGATGCCTCGGGTATCCTCACTGTAAAGAATGTCTACGAGGCCCTACTTCACTCACATAATCTCATTGTTGAGCCGCCTTGGTTACTGAAGATCTGGCAATGGTCCATTCCACTAAAGAACAAGATTTTCTTTTGGCTGTGTATTAAGGATAGGGTGCTCACCTGGGAGGCCCTCCGTAGGCGCAGATGGCAGGGGCCCGGAATTTGCCCCCTTTGGAAGGAAGGAAACTCCCTAAGATCTTGTTAAGCCTGCGACTCATGTTCCTTCTCCAATTAATTCTTTGGGACTTGATATCTCGGGATTTCTCCCCTCACGAGTGAAATTACGGAATGTGAAAACTTTCTCCGATTGTGTAGCTTCATGGATTTCTGACAGATCGGCCCCGCACCCTTTGATGGCTCATGTTTGTTGGAAGATATGGCCGAAACTGTGGAAGTTCATTTTGAAGAGTCGTCTCATGAATAATGCGGTCCTCCACCGAGTTGTCATCTTTTTAGTAAAGCGGCCGTCTTATCAAAGACATTCATATAAAAATCATCGACTACTCATTTGGAGCACGGATTGGTGCAGTTTTGCTGATGGCATGACACTTGCTAATGGGCGATCTTTGGCGGGGGGGCACTCTCAAGACGCATTCATCTAGAGTTACTAAATGGTTTATGAATTGTGGTGACGGATCCAACACCAAAGAAGAGCTTTTAGGCTTGTGGGCATCTCTCTTTCTTGCTTCCAGCTGGTCTCTAAATCACTTGCTGGTTCTCGGAGACTCGAGAGTAATTATTGAATGGATTAACCTTAAGTGCAATCTACACTCTGTTCACATCGAAGGTTGGAAGCAACAAACAAGGGCGCTGGCCAATTCCTTCTCAGACGTTAATTTCCATCATGTTCCTAGGTGTCACAATTCTAAGGCGGATGATCTTTCCAAATGGGCACTTAGTCAGGTGGCTAGGCAACTATCGGTTTACCATTGTGATAATGGAATAGACAGCCCCATCTCCACTATCAATATTTTTTTGAGTCATAGATTACTTTGTTCTGGTTGTTCAAAGACGGTTGGAATGGTGTTGTTGGCGGCATGACTTCTTTTTCCAGTTACCTTTGGGGACGGTTATGTTTCTTGGACAGTGATGGGCCAACTCTGCTCTCGTCTTTTCTTAAGCTGGTATCGGCCTATCTTCTTTTTCCAGCTTCCTTTGGGGACTGTTATGTAATGGACAGCGATGGGCAAGCACTGCTCTCGTTCTTTCTGATGAGTTACTCTGTCTTTGTAAAAGAATTTATTACTTATATAAATTTGAGAAAAATTTTCTTCTAAAAATGGAATGTATGGTTCAGCGACTATCCATGTGTTTCATTAACATTTTGCAAGATTCTTTAAATTTATAAAGAAAAACAATAAATATTTTCATGTTCTTTCATTTGAAACATGTTGCTTTCCCTAGAAGCAATCATTTTTCACATCAATTTTCATAAGTTTAGATTAAAACTTGTAAATCATGTAAATAAATGAGACTTGTATATCTTCTACTTAAATACAACTTCTACTTGATTACATTAGAATATATGTACACATATATATAGTGTTGAAGTAATTAGTTAGTTATTTCAACTCTTTTATTTATTTTATTTGTTGTTTCATTCCTAGGACTTTTAGATTGGCCAATGGAGCCATTAAACCCGTGAAATGAGTTATACCAAGCAGCTTGGGTTATTTAGACAGCCAGTTTGGACCAAGCTCTTCCAATTAGACGGAAAGTCATTTTATTGTCAACAAATGGCTAGAGGACAGTTCGAGATTTGGTGGGCTTCAAATCTCTGTGTTGGAACAATCTTTCCACTTCTCATTACTTGATATTCCCAACAATACAGTATCTCTCTTGTCCAAACTCACGCTGTATGGTGGGGGAATGTATGCTGCAAAGACCATATTAACAGAACGTTCATCAAGCATGATAATTCTGATTTAAAGGTTTGTCTTGATTGTTTGTTTTACTTTCCAAGGTTGGGTTTGAGTCTTTTCTAACATATCACATTTTTTATTAGTTTCAGTTGTAGATGGACAGGATGAAATCTATGATTACAATCAATTATGTGAAAGAATTTTAGACTTGCTAATCAATGGAAATTCATCTTCAAAGGTTTTTTTAAAGAATCATCATGTTCTTTAATAAATTTAATCTTGATGACATGTCATTTTGTATTAAATCATCTACTCTATGATGCTTGCATCCAGTGATATTCGATCGTAAATGATGAAGTAGTTACAAATACTATCCCTCAATTGCAAGAATTTTGTTCAAAAGGATGAGAGGGATCCATTCGAAAATGTTGAACAAACAAGGAGGTAGAATCTATTGAAAATGTTCTTATTGACAATCAAATTGATTTTTCCTCTAAATCATTGTATTTTAGTCCTCGACCATCGTGGAAGAAGATTCGATGTTAGGTCAAGGTGAATGTTCTCATTCTCATAACTCTTACTCTAATCAGTATTTAAATTCATCTATTAAAGAAAACTTAGGTGATGAAAATGATCTTAAGCATTCTAACATTCCAATGAAACTTATTAGAGATGTAGATCTGTGATTTGAAGAAGTAACCTTAAACCCTCTTCTACAAATTGTACCTTATCAACTTGAAAGATCAGATGTTTTCCATGAAAGTTTGAATTATCTATGCTTTAAGAGGCAAATTTAGATGATCATATTATGTTGAAGAATTTATCACCAAATGAGTGAAAGTTTAAAGGAAAATGAAGAGGAATGAGGTGGATGTTAAATATCATAGCTCAAGATATTCTTTTCATGTATTTGGGTATTTCTGATTCCTTTACTCTTTATATCAGGATCTCTTCTTAGATTTTGGTGGATTTGATACTTTACCCACGGTATTTTACTATTTTCCACCACAATCCAATCTTTCGATATGCCAAAACTTGGTGAAACTAATTCCAAACATAACACTTATAAAGTTGGATTTGATGTTCTTTCAATTTAGTCACTCGCAACGAAAAATGACATGTTGCAAGATAATTTTACAAGATCTATTTTTCAAAAATACAATGCACTCATCCTTATGGAGATCGAATATTCTACATTGCACATTTGTTCTTTGGTCAGTTTGAATTTTAATGTTTATGATTCACATTTTGAAGCGATCAGTCTCATCAAAGGAAGCGTTCAAACCAATAATCTAACTAATGTCATGAATCCTCTTCTGATGTTTTCCCCATTGATATATCCATTTCATCAAAGTCATGGATTTGGCATCCCTATAAGTTTTCACGACATGATCTTAGAATGGATTGAAGATTAGTATCTAAAAAATCTTCATAATAATATAAAGTTGTGCTTGCTTTGTTCTACCTAAATATCCCTGAAGTAAGCATCACATGATTTTTAGATCCTCAGGATTATGAAGAATTGATGAACACTTTGACAAATTTCAGGAGGATGGGGCATTTTAGTTGCTTGAGATGGATTATGTCGAGTCCCCATAATATTGACAAGTTTTCCAAACTTACTTATGTTCTTCCATGCCATTATAATCCATATCACGACCAAATTCTTGAGAATGGTTGGAGGATTCATACGTCAGAAGTTTCAAAAGAATGGTAAAGATGGGTAACTGTTTTGTTTTAAAAGAATATATAGGAGGTAAGCATGACATGATTTCTTTTCATCTAGGATACTACATTCTTTATGAGGTTTTCCAATTTTTCATATGGAATCGCGAGTTAAGAATGCTCTTGGTGGGATGGACGTTGTAGGTTTGGACATCGATATTTCTTTGTGTAATAATGAGTTATGAACATAGCAGACACACCAAGAGAACATATGAATGTTGTTAAAGTCACTAAATCTTTTCTCTCACCTTTCATTGAATATTTCAGACTTTTAGAAAGATGGTAAGTCTTTAATTTTAAATGGAAAGTAAAAGAGATAGAAATAGAAATTGAAAACGACTATCAATTCAACCTTGACCCAAGGTGCCATGAGTAGGGTTGTACTCATCTTAATAAGGATTTTTTTCTATCTTTAGTCTCTCTTTTATTTTTAATAATAATGCTTGGTCAAAGAGATAACATCTTATACATCACTATCTTAAGAAAGGAGCTGCTGTGCACATGATATTTTATATGATTAGTTCTTTCTTTATTTCACGATTAAATCTTGAGTGGATCCAAAAGCTCAAGTTATCTTTGGCCAAAATCATTTCTGAAAAGTTTTATTTTCTTTGTTTTGATTTTGTGTGCCGATTTTGAATCGTTGTGTTCTTTGATTATTTTAAATGAGTTTTTTTTCTTATCTTTCTTTTGAATCGATATATTTATGATCAAATAATTATTGTCAAAGGAAGCATTTATTTTAAGACAAAACAATTGAATAGTTCAAAAGAAGAGTCACGATATTAAAGATATAGCTCAAACAATTTATTTTTTAAGTCGATTGTCACTCTCATTTGTCCTCAAATTATCTTTGCTAGAGTATTACACCAGAGATATGATTTAAATATTTGAAAGTGCGATGATCTTTAAAAAATTTTACATGATCCATATTCTTAAGGAATCACTTTTAAGTGCTTCCCCATTCTCTAGATGATTTCTTAAAGGAAATCTAAAATCTCTAAACCATGATAAAACTTCCAATTTTGAAAACAAATAAATTACATGGTCAAAACATTGTTCACACAGATATTGCAATTAACCTCTAGTATCGCCACGCTCTCTTTGTCATCAAGAAATCTATAATTATATTACTATTTAAAAGTGGCATAAGAGGGTTGAAGACACTTATGTGTGGAAGTGTGTAAACTTCGTCCGAGATGCGAACATGCTGCTAGCATTGAGGTAAATGCACACATGATACCAAGACAACCAATTAGGGGAATGCTGAGCAGGGCTTCTTGTGGTGAAACAATGTCGATTCGAGGAGGTGACAAGGTATATGTTTTTAAATTGGCTTTTATGGAAGTATACATCATGGATACAACTATTGGATGGGATTAAAGCATTTGAGTGGATTAAATGACATCCCTATGAGACTGAAATGGACTGTCTGTGGCAGCGTGATTGGCTCATCAATGGTATTGAAGTTCTTTTATAAACATAGTGACTCTTTGATTAAGACATTGTTTTAGGTTATAATCCTCTACAAAGAATATTTTATTTTCTGGTTATAACGATGAGATTATCTTAATATTGTTTGGTCTCAAAGTGAATTTATTTGAGGGAGCTTAAATCATTTTATCAATTTTATTCTTTTCTTCCTGAGACGAAATATTACCAGAATCGAGAGAATCTTTACTTTCACCCGATACAAGTTACCATTTGTTGGGCTAACAACTCCCTAAATTTTACAAAATTTAAAAATTCCATTAGAATCTTGATAATTATAATGAACTACAGAATCAACCTTTTCAAAATAGTTTCATACCCTTGGCTTTGCTTTGAGACAAACAGACATTCACTATAGTATGAGACATTCATTACAAGAGTATATGTCAAAATTTAGAAACAAGTATAGAAATCTTAATTTAAACAAAATGTTAATTTTTATCAATTTGTTACTTTTATTTTAAATTATGATTATGTGTTCTTTCTTTTGTTCATTAACAAGTTTGACTATTTTGAATATTTGGGTTCAATAAAACTAAATAAAATAATAATCTTGGTTGGTTTCTCATTTTTCGGGGATGTTGGTGTTGGTGAACGAATGGACTGAACAGTAACAATAGAATATATCATTTGTTGATTTTGTAAAGACCAAATTAATATTTCTCTCTATTAACTTGAATCTTCAAGATGGGTATTTGAAAGCAAATTATAAGCAATGTTTGTTTATAAGTTATAGTTAGTTTAAATTCATTTTATTTTCTGAATTTTGTTTTATTCACAGACAGGGTTGTGGTATGTTTCTTTTTTTTGTGTTTCCGCGAGGTTTCTATTATCAAATAACATCTGAGATCTAATCCTTGACTTGATTTTATTATCAAATACGTTCAAGATGATTGATCCAAAAAATAATTTTAGATTACTGTTCTGAAAATAATTTATGAGCAACAACAAATAAAAATTTTGGTTAAACATTGAGAATTTGAAGAAACAGTTTGGGGACTGAACCAAATGGACGTAGAGATATTTTCCCGAAATAATGCACGATTTGAGAGAAATTGATAATGTTTTGCGGTGGAACAGAATTAGCAAAAATTAATAAAGGCGTTTGGGACATTTCATTCATTTGGTAAATTTATAGAAAAGAGGTTATTGAGGAGCCAAGGGACACATCAAAAAGAATTGGAGAGGAGAATTTTTATCCTTTCTCTTTTGTATATTATTATATCTTTTATAGCTTTTATTTCAAATGGAGCAATGGATGGATGGAATCTTTGGGAGAATGTAGGGGAGTATTCAAAGAAGAATATGGAGTTCGAGGTTTCTTAATGGCTTTTGTCCTTTTGTAGAGTAAAATGGTTTTATTTTCATTATTATATCTTCATATTTTTTTTGAATAATTGATTATGCTTTGTTTTAAATTAGCTTTAGTCTTTTTTACCAGTACTTGGTTAATTATTATCATTTATGTATTAATTTTCAATCTTTAAGATCTATTATCCAAGAAGCTTCTTCTAGGACTATAGAATGGAAAAGTGATTCCAAAACTTAATAGAGCGACATATATGCATTTTGGGACAGCCTTTGTTTATAATGTTGTTATTATGTTTTAATCTTGTTACATGTGGGGGTCTGATATCTTTAGATTAAATGATACGTGATGTGTAGGAAGGTTATATTATAAATACCATCTATCATTTGAACAATCTAAATCCTTTGTGATTATATCTTGATTTAAATAATGGAGATTTATCTTTGAGTTTTAAATTGAATGATAAAATGCATAAATTTCTTCCAGATTTATCTTGTTGTAATCATGTATAATTATGAGATCTGAGTTTATGTTTGTGTTTCTTTTTACGTCATTAAAACCAAAATTTGCCAATACATTATTTAGAGCAGTCATAAGGTTCATTGTAGATTTCTCTCTTGGACATGGGAGTTGGATGTTCACCACTCATGCAGATGTTTGGATACACTTCACTAATTCAATGACAAGATAGCTTCTTTATATTTTTCTGTCATTTTACATATCATTGAAACTAGAATGTATGGGACTGTTCATGTTTCATTAACCTTTTTGCAAGATTCTTCAAATTTATAAAAGAAAGCAATAAATATTTACATGTGCTTTCTTTATCTACTTCCTAGAGATAATCATTTTTCACATCGATTTTTATAATTTTCGATTAAAACACCAGGTTATGGAAATCATGTAAATAAATGAGACTTAAGTTTCGATTAAAACTTGCAGGTTGTAAATCATGTAAATAAATGAGACTTGTATATCTTCTGCTTAAATACAACTACTACAGTTACATTAGAACACATGTACACATATATATAGTGTTTAGTAATTAGTTAGTTATTTCATCTCTTTTATTTATTTTATTTGTTTCTTCTAGGACTTTTGGATTGGCCAACGAAGCCATTAAACCCGTTAGAATGAGTTATACCAAACGGCTTAGATTATTTAGACAACCCCGAACCAGACTCATTCTTCCAATTGACGGACAATCATTTTCGCCCGTCAACAAAACCTGCCAATGTATGAATAGATATTGCACACCTCCCACTGTTGTTCATAACTTCTACACATTTTTCCCGATATTTTAAGTTTATAATTTATTCCTCATCTCTTTGTACAGATGCCTTCGTTTCCTCTTCCTTATTCTCCAAAGTGAATAATTTTGTTTCTTGACATTTATGCCCTTTTGACATTTTTTTATTACAACCAAAGCATAGTCTTTTTTCTCTTATTCCATACGTTTCCTTTGGTGATATTTGGGTAGGTAGAGGTAGGGTTTCCCTATGATGCTCACATTTATCTCTACTTCATGTATATGTTCCATTGGTATACTTGTGTGTGGCTCTATTCTTGGCTTGAATATGATGATCAAATTGCATAGCCTCCATAATAGTTTTTAGGATGTTTTAAGAAAATATCATGTTTAATGTCTCCCTGTAATCCACCCATGTAAGCCTCCAATAGATGTTCACCGCTTATGTTATCCACCCTTATGGCTAACACCTAAAATTATGAATTATAATCTCCAATATCACCTAAGTGCTTGATTCTTGTCAATTGACTAAAGTAATCTTGTTCTGAAAAAAAAAACATATTCTTATTCTAAGTCTCTTGCAAATAAACTCCAAGTATAATGATAAGAATGGGGCTTCCTTTTGAGTACTCATTAATACCATTTATAGGGTTTTATCTCAAATTTCAAGGTTGCTAACAAAATCATTTTCTTATCATCCATAATATTATGCAATTCAAAGTATTTCTCTATTTGGTTCACCCATGTAAAGACTTATATTCCATCAAACTTCTTTAACTCAACCTTGGGAAGGTTGAAACCCTTAGGATCCCATCCATAATTAACTCCATTATTAGAGTTAAATCCACCTAAAAAATTCTTATTACTAGATGGTTGTTCAACATGAATACTAACATTATTTTAATGAGTCTCTTCAATTACAGTGACACTTTTAGGAAGCCTTTCATCTAGGGTTTGTAAGATGGAACACCCTTAGGAGCCATCCATAATTAAATTCATTATTAGAGTTAAATCCACCTGAAAATTTATTATTACTAATGGTTGTTCAACATGAATACTACCATTATTTTCATGAGTCTCTTTAGTCATGGTGTCACTTTTAGGAATCCTCCCATCTAGAGTTTGTAAGATGAAAATTTTCAATTCATCCTTATTCTTTTCCATTTGATCCATCTATTTTTCCATTTGATCCCTATTTTCATCCATCTTATTTTCCGTTTGTTGCACCTTATTTTCCATTTGATCCCTGTTGTCATCCATCTTATTTTCCATATTTTCCATCTTTTTCATTTGATCTTCCATTTCCCTTTTAAGGTATTCCTCACAATGTGATAAATCCACTTGTTTCAACATACTACCACTCATTTCATCAACTTGGTTCTTTAATCTGGATAGCCTATTTTTTAATTCTTCATTTTATTCTGACGTTATGTGTGAGATTTTTAGAGGTTTATTAGGAGTAGTATTTCTTGAAATACCCCTTGTCATTGGATAAAATAATAATACTTATATTTTTTCTCTTTATTACAAATTATGGTTATCCTTCAGGAGTGAGCTCACTCAAAAAGGTTATCAGGTCCTAATGAAATGAGAGTGTTAGGTGTTATAGCTCTTTGATATACATGAAATTTCCAAGGGTAATACTTGACCCAGTATCTCAGGGCATTAACTAAGGAGGCTCAATCGTGCCCTTAGCCATACTACTCGACTACCCAGGTACTAGAGAGTGGTTCTCCCCGAGTGTTGTTCTATGTGTACTATAGAAACAATATGCCCAATTATCTTATCTAAAGTTGGTTTTAGTTATACCTAGTGGACTTTCAAAATACCTAAAGGTATGTGGAAGTGAGATTATGTATACAGGTATTGTCTGATGAAGTACTACTCAAAGGGGTACCAACAGGGGTTACTGGGGTTTCCAAAAAGGCAAGGTGAAACCTTGTGTAGTTCCTGCATGTATTATTTACCTACCACATTTTTACCCATTGAATGAAATATAATTGTGTTATTTAAATACGCTAGTCTAATTTTTTTTAAATGAAGTTTCTAACCCAAAAAAATCTCTTAAAATAACCAAAAACTAACTTGTGCAAGGTAGAGTTTGAGGACGAAAATGTAGAATGTAACTTCTCGGATTGGCTATGAAGAACTCAATTAAGAAATTCCACACATTTTCTATATATACTAACATTGTTGAATATATTTCAATCAAAATTTATACCAATTGTAAACTATGTACCTTTCAAACCCTAATTTTGGAGAATGTCTAGATGGTTGACCTTTTTCCTGATATATATCTAAAATTCGAACCCTTCTGAGTCTAAATTTTTACCTATAGTACTATGATGTGGCTTCTTAAACTCCTGAAAATTTCATAGTTTGAACCTTCACTAATTATGGAAAAAATACCAAAATGACTTATTTAAGACTAATTTAAAGATTAGTAAAAAATCCCAACTTCCATAAGATACATCTCATAAATTATAATGATTAAAAATATGAAAAATTTTCCACATTTAATTCACTATGTCTCCTTAGGATTCTAAAAATTTCAAAGTCTTAAACTTCACCAAACATTTTTTATAGTGAAAATAAAAAGATGACTCGTTTGAGACTAATTTCAATACTAGTCACAAATCCTAACTTCCACGGTAGATATCTCTAAAACCATAATGAATCAGAACCTGGAATGTTTACTAGACATAATTCTTTATGTCTCTACAATCTGCTCAAAATTTCGTTATTTTACTCATTCCAAAAAAAACGTTATAGAGAAAATTCCAATATGTCTCATTTGAAGGAATGAAACCCTAGGATCATATTCTCTGAAACCAAATGTTACGAACTAAACTTAAAAATAGTCAATGAGTACAATCCACTTCGAGGGGGAAGCCTCCTTTTACAATACATCCAATTCAGAAGACAATATGAGATGATTCTACAAATTATTCTCCTTTATTATAAATAGGAGATAAAGTGAGCATGATGTAACATACCACTAATCCAACCTAATCATAACTACTACAATAATAATAAATGAGCATTAGGTATGTGACATAAGGCCTTAGGGACCTTAACACGAACTAGGGTTTTACTTGGTCAAATATAGCATAAATACCAAGATGAGTTAGGTTTTCAAAAATAGTAAAGGACTAGCCAATGATAAACTTATAATTTATGTCAAAGGAAGGGATATTTATATTAGGCCTCATAAACTTAGCAGGAATTCCAAATATACCAAGGAAATAGAGTTAGGGTTTAAAGGGATGACATACTTGGCACAAATTCGACCTATAGTTTCCCCAAATGAAAACCTTTCTAGTGGTTGTCAAGTGTCACATTGAGAACACCTCCACTTTATCAATTCATAATTGAATCGCCTATTCATTATTGCACACTGGAACCATGATATTAAACCTCGTACCTACCACAATTAGCACTGCTAAATGTATTTGTGCCAAAAATAGCAATCCAACTCCTAAAAATTAGAAAAATTGGAAAATGACGGGAACTGCTATGAGACTATTGCCAAATATAGCACGTATTAAAATAGAAGCATATCGCATGTTACTAAAAAAAAATTCATCATAATTTTATTTTTGCAAGGAACCCAAACGTATGCTCAAAATTGGCATGTGAGCCTTGAAACCCTAATTGCTAAAAATAATATTGCCATGAAAATGATTGCATGTCGCTTAAAAGAATATCATCGACATTGTGAACCTACAAAGACCATAATATGTGATCAACTATGACATGTAGACCTCAGAACTCTGGCTCCTAGAAAATAGAAAAACTACTAAAAATAACAATTACCTCAAAATCTAATGAAAATGCATGTGAAACAATCTCTAATCATTGTGAAACCTGATACATCTATCACTAAAACTAATCGGATGAAAGCTAGTTGAATATTAACCCTCCAATTGCACAGGAAAATATGAGGGTTTACAATACCTCCACTCGTTGAGCATCAAAATCCTTCAAGATCATGTTGGTCTCTAGTGGTTTGAATTTGGGATATATGCATGCACAAGAAGCATAGAAAAACCTGTAGAGAAACAAATAATTTGTGTTTCTTGTGGAGCGATCAAATAGCTCATGATCATATAAATAAAATGGTTGACATGTTTTTTAAACAAAACAATGATAGGGTAGACTCAAACATTATCAACAATATTGAGGCACTGGGAATTTCAGTGATAACAAGTCAGAGTAGTACCTCTATATCTATAAATATATGCAATAGAAATAACATACATTAACTAGAAAAGAGAGATTATCGACAATACAATCTGAAGTGTTGAAACAAATCAAAGTCTCATATTTTAACACTATTGATTTGGGAAGCTTCAAGCATGTTGAAGTTGATCTTGGTGTTGTACATGTTAACAGAGTCATTATACTAAATGAATCCCATACCACCCATGTATGTAGCCAAGTTGAAAACATGCTCAACAACTTTAGTAACATCCAAGAAATTGTCCATAACTCTAAGATCCATGAGATGAAATTCATGGAAAATAATATCCTTGGTCATGTGCTCTTTCCTCTTCTAATCAGAGGAAATAATGTAGTTCCCTTCAAACTTCAATCTCCAGGAAATATGGGAGGCAATGAAACCCCCTGCTCAAGTGATGGAAATTCTCAATTTTTTAGCAAGCCAGTATGCTTCTCTCTCCAGACTCTCATAAGTTAATGACCCATAAATCGCTCCATCAGCTCAAGTGCTTCCTTTAATGCTTAGTGAAAGGAGAATATGAAATGAGATTGAAGCGACACAACTAGAGTAATATATCATTCCATGTTGGACATCCTTAAAAATACCAATTAACAAAAGGAAAAGTAGAAGCTCATATCAGGAATGACCAAAAAATCACTTGGATACATAACCCACACAAAAAAATATCCTAGACCTGTTGAAATACAATGGAATTTTTCTTTAAAATGGAGAAAAAAAACATTTGGGCTCATGACCCAAGATGAAATTATATCTCAAACTTGAGAAAATTCAAAGAAGACCATCTCTAAAATCAATAAAAAATCATTCAAAAACATGTTCCATAGGTAATAAATAACTTAAACCTTGTGTTATCTCTAAAATTTTGTCTACAACATTGCACGTAAATGGTTAAAGAAACATAGCAATGCCAACAACAATTAGTTCATCTACAACACTAGAATGCATTCCAAAGGCCAAAACTATACAATTGGGTCAAAAATTGACATGCACAAATTCACTAAAGGAAGTTCCCACATAGTGTGCAGTGTGTACGAGCCAACAAAGCCCCCAGAGCGCACAATGTGCCAAGTGCGCAACTGTGTATGAGAAAAGCTGTGCACTTCTATAAACGATGCATTTATGGATCTTGTCGCCCCCCCAACCACTTATGGACCAGCTCCCAACCTGATTTGACCTTCATATCTGAGTGAAATCTAAATGGGGAGATGGTTAAGGACTAGAGGGTTCCCTAAAATGCCCCTTGTTCACACCAGGACTAATTACATTTTGCCTTGAAGAATTGCTATAAATAAGAGCCATGGGTGCACTAAGAAACCAAGATCTTCATAGTATTGTTATGTTGCCAAGAATTATCCCTTGAGAATCCTCTTTTCTCTTTGGAGCCTTCAAGCATCATTGAAATATGCCATTCCACTCACCTCTTGAGGGAATAGGCATTGATTTTCTTCACCATTTTCAATTTTTCTTCCATTGTAAGAAAATATCTCCATTAGGGAACTCAAAAGACCTCCCAAGGAGGAAGAGGGGACTCATAATTCCTCATTTTTCTCTATTGTGTTTTGCCTACTAATCTATTGATCCATTGGTATCATTATCTTGGTCATTGGTTGATTTTTATCGTTCTAAGTTTCTCATGCTTCTTAACTTTTATTTCTTAGTTGTTTTAGTTAGTTTCTTTGTTTATTACATGTGTTTGGTTTGTTTAACCCACTCACAAAATTTTGTCTTCTCTAGCAGGCTCATATAGACATGCAAGTGTTGTTGTTTTACTCACCAAAGTGACAAAACCAAGACAATATATTGGAAACCATACTGGGAAAACGGTATCAAATTCCGCCCTATTTGAGCTTAGAGAGCACTTCTTTTTAATCAATTTGTATTGCAAGTACCAAAACTAGCCTAGCCTAACCTGTCAAAGGAAAAATTATGAGGTGGAGGAGGAGTATTTCACTCAAACATTTCTCCCCTGACGCTTTACAAGAAGTGCGCAGATTTTCCTTCCCATAGACGTGCACTCTGCGCATTGTACATGACATAGTCTTATTTTCTATGCACATTGTGCGGCTTCTACACACCTGTCAGAATTGTAACCCACACACATATCCAGTTTTTCAAAATTGTAAGGGTTTTTTGATGATATGAAGGCCCCTAGCCTTCAGATTTTTTCTTTCATGCACTTTGTAATTCACATGCACTCCACTTAGAATCCTTTCCCATATGAAAGGTTAGCTAAACATAGGCACTTAGGGGGTAAAAATAACCAAATATTCTCCTCTTTTGCTTTGGTTGCCACATGGATGGCTTGTTTGGTTTGTAAAATTTTAAGTTGATAGTATTGATATCATACATAAAACAATTACATTGGGACTAGAAGTTAACTTTGACCCTTGAGTATGCTCTTCTCTCGCACCTTAGAGTGATATTGAGAATCAAAAATGTTGTTAGAGGGACATTTAGGATAGGAAAAAGCACCCCTAGGGATCCTCTTAGTTTCTTTTGAAATCAACTTAAATTTGTAAGGGCCCATACATGCCCACATGTTGCAAACTTAAGATAGTTTCTTGAAATTGCTTTCTTAGTTTCCATCACAATCTAGGGAAGTTTAAGGATAAAAGTAGCGGGCCCATAAATGCCCACATGCTTGCAATCTAGGACATTTTTCAATATTTCTTAGTGTAAACATCATTTAGGGAGTTTAAAGGATTTGTAAGGACCCATATGTCCACATGTTAGTTCTTTAGGGATTTTAAAATTCCACAAGGTTGTACCAATGACACTTAGTAAGCTAGGTAACAAAGATTTGTAAGGACCACAAGAAGTGCACATGTTGCAATCTCACACCTAACTTATTAAAACTTGGCACACTTCTCCACTTGCTTGCACACAAAGTCACTCCTCACTCACATAATTTCCATTTTGAATTGTGGAGGTTGAAGTAGGTTTTCTCCAAAGGAATTCTGAAACGTCCCACTACTTCTTTGAAAATTATCCAAACCCACTTAATTCAAACGAGATTAGTTCATACCCCCAATCTATCAGCCCACCACATCTAATTTTTTTCTAAAAACTCACTAAGTTTTCCTCCATAGGAGGTGCGGAAATAAATTGTTTAGTATAGGTAGGATCTCGGAGGTAGGCATCCAAATAACCCCCCATTATCTGGTTCTCACATTTAAAAAAATTAGAATTTGACAAATAGGGAACTTTTAAATCCTCCAAGTCGAGTGTTCCTACACCATAAGGCAGGGAGATACCCGTGAAGGATTGAAGGCCAAGGTATGGTTCTTCTGTGCATCCCCCCTTGAGTCACCCAACTCTTGGAAGGGATCTAGCCCGTGACCCATTTCTAAGGCCAAAAATCTAAATGTTGCACTTTGACCAAGGTACCTAGTGACCAAAATTTAGGACATCTACCTACATGGAAATTGTGGGATGCAATTTCACCTTGATCATATTTTGTGTGGCTATTGGGAAATATCACCAGCTCTTTCAGGATATGCACCCTCTACCCCTCATTATAACTGATTATTTCAACCTTCATTAGTTCCTCTTACGGTGTCTTCAGACTCCACTATTGAGTGTTTTTGGAAGTCCCGGTGATATTTGAGAGGAAGGATGATACATATTTTAGGACACGAGAATTTTCTTTTGTTTGTTCCCCCACGCGGACAAAATCCACCTACCCACATGTTTTCTTATTTACAGTTGATTTATGTATGATGCTCATTTGATTACATGCAATTGTGAGTTGTACTATCTTGTGAAGGTCCAAATTATACAAATATCTTGTTCATTTATTTCTCTCATCACCATTTTTACACATTCACTTTTCTAGTCGGACACCATAGGGGACCCACAGAATCCCCGTCGTTTCAGAGGCTTTCAAAATTTTCCTCCTATTCTAGGAGGAGTCCCTAGTCTTGCCAACTAACCAGCTCAACCATATCACACCCCTACGAGTGCTACTATTTTGGGATCAAATTTACTTGGTTCCACTTTGCTTGGGTCCAATTCCCAAGGCCATTCATCCACTATCTCTCCTTCACAAGGAGGTGGGGGGGGGGAACTTCTTCTCAAGGGAGAAGTACAACCCCACCAAATCCCTCTCACGGGTTAGATCCACTACCTTCTCACACAATGGTTGGAAATTATCCTCCACCAAACCCCCCTATGCCATACTTGGCATCTCTCAACATTCTTGATTTGACCAAACTCACGAATGACCCCACATGGCCCAATATGCCTACCAAACTACCTTCAGATATTCCAAAATTTGAAGGCAAATCGAGGGAATATCCCTCCAACCATGTTATGACCTTCCACTTATGGTTCTCTTCAAACATCATCATGGATGCTTCAATCCACCTAATTTTATCCCAAATAACACTCAATGGTCCATCATCCAAATGGTATGTGGATGAAAAATCAGGGTCCCATGTAACTTTTGAATCCTTGGCCAAAGCCTTTTTGGCCTTTTTTCAACTACCAGTTCGTCATGATACTGGCTTATAAATTCTCTCCGAGTGAAAAAAAACCACAACTATCCATATTTCTAACCACATCTATGAATGGCGTTGGTGACATAGTTTGTGTAAAGAAGAAACCACCAAAGAACAACTCCTCGATTGGTTTCTTAAATCACTTGTCTTTATGCTTTCCAAAGATGTAGCTTCCACTTTTCCTTGGTCAGAAGAGGAAGCCATCAGCAAGGCCCAACATTTTAACCTTATCCATGCTCAGTCAGGTTACTTATACATAGTATTTCCTGATGCACCCCAAGCCATACCATTTGGACAAGTCAAACATGGGATGTCCCACGCTGCGGATGGGTTGATTGGTTCCACAACACATCACAATCCTTACAACCAACTGCCACCTATGTATGGTGCACCTCAATATCCGAACCATATGGAAGGCCATCTTATTACCCTCTACCCCATTATCAACATCCATATCATGTTTCTCCCCCCCCACCCATGAGTGGATCCTCACCGGTACCCATGATGCATTCTACCTCTCAACCAAGTTCGAGTTCACCTTCTACCTCAGCATATAACCTAGGCACTAGTGAAAGCGTTGCACCTTCCTATGAGCTATATGTATCATTTCCACAAAACAATCTGTACTTTCCATTTCCTAGTCCTCCACAATTATTTTCTCCTCCACCGGGACACCCACATGCAGTCGTTAACTTTCTTCAGCACTCTCCCATTCAACAGATTCAAGATTTTGAATAATTTAATGTGAAAAATCCATCCAATCAATCGAATAATGCCAAGAAGAAAGGAAAAAACCAAAACAATAATAACCTAGGACAAGGAGGGAATAACCCCCAACAAAACCATCTCGCAAGGGGCAATCAAAACCCCCAAGGATACAATAACAACAAGAGCCAAGGGAATAACAAAAACAACAATATCAAGTCGAAATTCACTTGCACTCTTTGTGGTGAGTATGGACATTGTACTCACCATTGTCCCCAAATTTTCAACTACAAATAGATGAAAGAATCCATGAATGTGCCACGTCCTCCAGCGTCACCTGCCCCTCAGTAGGCCCCACAATAGTACTTGAAACAACCACCCCTGGTCGTATTGCAAAACCCTATTCCACACCAAGGTGTGATGAATACCAACATGAGGTACACCTTGCCCCACCACAAATGGAGTAGTATCAAAACTGTTGGTACCACTACCACCCCCAATTAGTAGTACCACTGGTAGTACATTGTCATGGTAGTTGATTACTTTACCAAATGGTCTGAAGCCATACACACTTTCAACAGTATCACTGACAAAGTAGCACGTTGTTTCTTCAACCATGTCATTACCTAATTCAGAGTCACACTACAGTTAGTGTTCGATCACGGTAAACACTTTGAGAACAAAATATTCACGGAAATCTCCTCAAAGTTAGGATTATGCCATGAGTTTTCCTCCCCATACTACCCTCATTCCAACGGATAGGTAGAGGTTGTCAAAAAAGTATTCAAAACCATGCTACAATGTACCGTCAACAAACATAAGACCAACTAGCATCATATGTTGTTTTCCGCATTATGGGCCTATCGCACGACAGTCAAAACTGCCACCGGTTTTACATCGTTCCACATCATCCATGGGATCGAAGCCACCCTCCCTATCGAGTGTGAAATTCCCATGTTACGCACTGCCATCGAGCTATTACCTGACACTGCTCCAATGGAGCAGTGCTTGCTGACCTTAGAGTCGTTGGATGAATATCATCGATCTTCATTACATAACAATGAGGTAACTAAGAAACGGTCCAAAGCCACCTTCAACCGCCATGTCAATCGTTGCTCATTCAACAAAGGAGATCTTGTCCTAGCCTATGATATCGCCCGCAACACTCTCAGCCATGGGAAATTCGAGTCATTATGGCATGGAACCTATTATCACATGAAGTTGTAAAGGGTCACATGTAATTGTTATGGTTCACTTGTAAATTCTAACCTTGTACAATATCTACTGCAAACAGATAATCAGAAAAAGAACAGAAAAGATACAATGGCAAATACAAACATTACACAGAGATTTTTCCCTTGGAAAGCCAAACCGGGAAAACCAGCATATTCTATATTCATTCACTATGTTACAATGTTTACAATACAAAATACATATAGGATCTAGCAGCATCCAAAACCCTAACCCAATGACCTGGATTAGTCCAAAACCCTAATTCCTTAACCAAAAATAGAAAACCATTGACAAAGACACCATGTGCCGAAAAACCACCTAAATATAATGCAGTCTCAAAAAATGAGGTCCCGATGCAGAAAAAAAAAATCAGGGGCGCTTTCCCTGAACCCCCGCGTGGGGGGCTCCATCCCTCTGCGCTCCCCCTCTAACCCCCCTATGCACCCGACACATACGCTCAGACACTACTACTCGTGCAAATAATATAACACATACCCAACATCATTCATCCTTTTATTTTTAAAGTGTTCATGGAAATATTATATTTTCACCTACTGGAGGCATTTACAGACTCATAGTCCATCTACTAAGAATTTTTTTGTTTTTGAGGATTCATTGCATAACATTGGAAAACACAGAGATTTTTTAGCGCTTGGCACTACGGAATTGTCTACACAGATTGTTCTATAGTTGCGCTACCAAAACGTGCAACAGAATCACCTAGCCAAAGTATACCATCAACACCATCCTTCAAACTCAAAAAGAGAAACAATTGTGAAAAAAACAAGGGCTTTGTTGCATTTTGGGAGCAGCGTGACCCACGGTGTGACCCTTCTGCACAGTGCGACCCATGATGCGACGCTTCTGCAAGTTTTGAGTGACTAACTTAAAACTTGTATTATGAATAAATGAGAAGGTATTTTTGAAAACTGGAGGAGGTTTTTGTTCATCACATACCAGATAACAAAAACCTCTCTTTGTTTTTCAAAATGTGTTATGGTTAGAGAGATATTAGACACATAAGTGGCACTACAAAATCAGTAGAGTTGTTTTAGGCGTGGTGCTACAGAATTTCCTGTAGAAACTTTTGTTAGAGATTTGATCATAAAACCCAAACAACGAAGTGGGTTTCTCTAAAACGTTTTGTGTAAGAAGATGATATCCTTGTTGACTTCTTGTCCAAATTTCAGCCTGACCCAGTTTGGCATTTGAGAGAAACAATTTAAACACCAGTGCACTACGGAATGTGCTGCCAATTCTTTGTTTTGCATAGTTGATTGGATATTCGCCTTGTTGGGAGGATGCCACCTATCAAGGATGGTTGGAATGGATTCTAAAGGATCAGTTAGATGTCAAGAAACACCTTCACCTAAGTTTTAGCTCTATTAAAGACCTCATGTAGTGAGGTGGAAACAATTTATTAATGGCTTCCAACAATTTCCTGAAAATTAGTAGTTTGTTGGTTTTTTGTCTCTTTAATTGTTGCCACCTATCTCCAAGGCTTAGAATACAATGGAGGGTGTGGGATTCAACCTCCTAAGGATATTTGGATGCTATTTTCTATTTAATTAAGGAGAGATCTCTTGGAGAAGGGTTGGATTCATGAGCCAAGAGAGGCTAGAGAGAGTAGGAGCACACAGTTTCCCTGTGTGTGTTCATTTGTAAGCCTATGGGCATTTTATGATTGTAAGCATTACTGCTATTGGAGAATCATGAGAGCTATGATTTCAGATTGTAATTATTTTGTTTATATATCTTCTTATTTGAATATATTGCATATTTGAGGATCAAACGCTGCCAATGATTTATGGATCCCTAAGCAGTAGAGGATCTGTTGTATTTTTTCCCATCAGTCATTGTTTTATTTAAGTATTTGCTGATTTATTAAACTGAGAGGATCTTTGTTTAGTGGACATTCTATTTTATGTTTTCCTTCTTCATTCTTCCATCTATCAACATATAATCGTGTTTTCTATTGAGCAGTTTTAGTGCCTTCGATGAGTAGAATGTTTATGACTCCATTGCCCATTGGTGTAGCCTATTGATCTACAGTTTGTTTCCCTCTCCCTTTCTTTCTCCATTTTGTTGATCCACCTATTAAAAACCAAAATTATCTTTTACATTTTGATGGGTGTTGATCTTACAGTTTAGCAGTCAAAGTGTGACTTTCATTGCTAACATTTTTGGCTCCATTGTCGGGGACAGATTTGAGCAGATTGAAGAGCTCCCTGGGAAGAACAACATAGATCTAGCTCTTTATGGTAGACAAGAGAGGGACAAAAAAAATATATGACTGTATTATCTACCTAGTGACTCCACAATCAAAGACTCCACTAGGGAGGATCCTATTGACAGAAAGATAAAGGGGCAGAAGTGTAAAACCAGGTATCATTTCATTAGTTTTCTACATGAACTCATGTTCTTCTTTATCATCTCTTTCCTATCTTTTCCTTTACATATAAAGAGAATCATCTTGTTCTTTATTTATTCGGATGATCATCAACCTTCCTTTATATATCCATCCTTGGAAGAAGAATACCTACCTTCTACCCGTGTTGTAGATGTTGATCTTGTATCCTCAACTCGACTTATTCATAAGGATGAGCTTTGTATTCAAATCCCTCTTGAATTTGATCATCCTTGTAACATTGAGGAGGTTGAAACTGATTCAAATCCTTTTCAAGTATCATCACCTTCTGATGTTACTGTTGAACCTTGCCATCAGCGTGTTAAACCTCATATCCAACCCACTAGTTTTCAAACTAGAATCAGAGACAAGATGTTTAAACCTTTAGGTCTTCCATATCACCTTCATCCTTATCCTCTTGATTTCCTTGACTATCTTCCTCGGTTATCTGGAGAATATCATGTTACAACTGAGAGGCATTTGGAGGCCTTTGAGAAATTTGTTGATCAGTTTAAGATAGTTCATGATGATGTTACCATGAGGTTGTTCTCCAAATTTTTTTTTGGAGATGTTGTTATGTAGTTTAAATGTTTGGGATCTAATTCCATTGGTTCTTGGATCGAGCTATGAAATTCATGTTTAAAGTGTTGTGGTAAGAACAAGTCCCTTTATCAGTATTTGGATGATTTTAATGATTTGAGGAGAGGGGAAGAGGAAGCCTTGGTTGTCTTCAATAGGAGGTTTTACAATGTTTATCATAGAATGCCAGTGGAAATCTGACCTTCTGAGATTGCTGCCATGGTGTACTATGAAATGGCTCAGCATTCAGATCTTGTCCTTCTCCTGAGAGAAAGGAAATATTCATCTTTAAGATGATTATTTTAAGATGCTAAAGAAGTTGAGGAGAACATTCGTGCTAGCAAGAGGATTCGTATGCAATCATATTCTGAAATTTTGCATGTACATGAGCAAGAAGATTGTTAGTATGTTTCAAATTCCGAGCAAGAAGACATCGAGTATAAATCAGATTTGGAAAAACAACAAGGATGTAAGTATGATTCACATTTGGAATCATATTCTTCAATATTTGCAGATTTGTCTATGGACAAGAATGCATATCAAGCTTATGATCACTTTTCAGACCATTTTGAGCATGTAGTAGTAGTTGATTGCATAGATAACTATATGTTCTTGGATAATCATAATTATTATGATTTAAATCATGTTGTACAATTATCATGTGATCATTCTTATGAAGAAGAGACTGCAATTGTTGATGATCAAGAGTTGGTTTCAAAAGAACAAGGTCATTTATTTTCAAGCAGAAAGACATTTCCGAATGAGCAGTTATTTTCTGTGGATCAGCATGCTTCTGATCTTGTTTTTAAGGATCCATTTACAGCCTGGTTAGAGTCTTATGTTTCAGATTTTCTGAAAATTTCAAATTGCATTATTTCACTGATACTCATGGGTGAGTATGGTTTTATGAAGGAGTTTATATTGTTGCTGCTATACTTCTATTATTATTCATTGATCAGTGACATAGATGAGATCATTTCATTCATCAAGTTACTTGAATGGTTACTGTGGAAATCTTCTTTTACTTGACCAAGTTGCAATTCTGGTTAGGGTAGGGTAGCATAGGTAATAAGCTCGCTTCCTGAGCCTTTCTTTCCTTCAGTTTGTAGAGGGTTTTTTAGTTTTCATGAATAAGTGGAAGTATCGGAGGTTGGTTGCACAGATGACTCCATATCCCAACAACTAAGGCACTGGAGCTACAACAGTTCTTAGAGCCTCACAGGGAGGAATCTATCCCCTATGGAGCCAATGTTATCACATGAAGTTGTAAAGGGTCACATGTAGTTGTTATGGGTCATTCATCCTTATATTTTTTAAGTGTTTAGGGAAATATTATATTTTCACCTAATGGAGGCATTTACAAACTCATAGTCCATCTACTAAGACTTTTTGTGTTTTTGAGGATTCATTGCATAACACTGAAAAACACAGAGATTTCATAGCGTCTGGCACTACGAAATCGTCTACATAGACTGTTATGTATTTGCGCTACCAAAAGGCACAACAAAATCACCTAGCCAAAGTAAACCATCTTGCAAACTCAAAAAGAGAAAAAATTGTGAAAAAATGAGGGTTTTGTTGCATTTTGGGAGCAGTACGACCCACGGTGTGACCCTTCTGCATAGTGCAACCCACGGCACAACACTTCTGCAAGTTTTGAGTGACTAACTTAAAACTTAGATTATGAACAAATGAGAAGGTATTTTTGAAAACCGGAGGAGGTTTTTGTTCATCACATACCATATAAAAAAATATCTCTCTCAATTTTGCAAAATGTATTTTGGTTAGAGAGATATTAGACACAAAAGTGGCACTACGAAATCTACAGAGCCGTTTTAGGAGTGGCGCTATGGAATTTCCTGTAGCAGCTACTGTTGGAGATTTGATCATAAAACCCAAACGACAAAGTGGGTTTCTCTGAAATGTTTTGAGTAGAAAGATGATATCCTTGTTGACTTGTTATCCAAATTTCAGCCTGACCCAGTTTGGCATTTGAGAGAAAACATTTAAACACCAGTGCGCTACAAAATGTGCTGCCAATTCTCTGTTTTGCATAGTTGATTGGATATTCGCCTTGTTGGGAGGTTGTGACCTGTCAATGAGGGTTTGAATGGATTTTCAAGGACCAATTATATGTTAAGGGACACCTTCACCTAAGTTTTATCTCCATTAAATACCTCATGCAATGAGGTGGAAACAATTTATTAATGACTTCCAACAATTTCTTGAAAATTAGCAATTGTTGGATTTTTGTATCTTTGATTTTTGCCACCTATCTCTAAGGCTTAGAATCCAATGGAGGAGATGGGATTAGACCTCCTAAGTATATTTGGATTCTATTTTCTATTTAATGAAGGAGAGAGCTCTTGGAGAAGGGTTGGATTCATGAGCCAAGAGAGGCTAGAGAGACTAGGAGTAGGTAGTTTCCCTGTGTGTGTTCATTTGTAAGCCTGTGGGAATTTTATGATTGTAAGCATTACTTTTATTGGAGATTCATGAGAGATGTGATTTCAGATTGTAATTATTTTTTAAATATATCTTCTTATTTGAATATATTGTATATTTGAGGATCAAAGGTTGCCAATGATTTATGGATCCCTAAGCAGTAGAGGATCTGTTGTATTTTTTCCCATCAGTCATTGTTTTATTCAAGTATTTGTTGATTTATTAATTGAGAGGATATTTGTTTAGTGAACATTCTATCTTATGTTTTCCTTCTTCATTCTTCCATCTATCAGCATATAATCTTGTTTTCTGTTGAGCATCTTTAGTGCCTTTGATGAGTAGAATGTTTATGAATTCATTGCCCATTGGTGTAGCCTACTGATCTGCAGTTTGTTTCCCTCTCCCTTTCTTTCTCCATCTTGTTGATACACCTATTCAAAACAAAAATTATCTTTTACATTCTGATGGATTCTAATATTACACTTTAGCAATCAAAGTGTGACTTTCAGTGCTAACAAACCCTACATCGTCCAACACTGCCTCACTAAAGGTGCCTACATCCTAGCCTCTCCAAAAGGCTATCCTCTCAAAGAACCTATCAATGGGTTGTACTTAAAGAAGTTTTATGCTTGAGTGTAGCCATTCTACCTTAGGATTTTTCTTTGTACACATTTGTATATTTTTTAGTCTTATTTTTCACCACCACTCCTCATATATGATCTACCATTTGTGTTATTTTTTTTTTTTTCACCTCCACTCCTCATATATGATCTACCATTTGTGTTATTAATAGATTCATCATTCATCATCCTACCACATTGGTTACACTGACGGAGCTATTTGTTGGACACAAAATCTCACTTCTGCCGCTTCGCACTTCATAATTCCCTCACATGTATTGCTACACTAACAACATATGTTTAGTCAACAACCAACAAACTGATTCGCTATTACTACTGTACAACACCACATTTTTCATCTTAGTGTTCTATTAGATTTTCAGCTTGTTGTCCTGCAAGTCAACAATGTATATCATGTTTGCAATCCTTGCATCTTTGCAAATACCTGCAAGTTAGAATATTATCTCACAACTTGATTCAATCACATTTACACACATATTCCAAGACAATTTAATCAAATCAGAGATAACATAAGCTAATTTTGTGTTAGATTGGAATTTATCATATTAAACATCACATATACATCAACACCATACACTGCCTTGGCATATAGAAAATACCTATGTTGATAAAAAACATCACACATGTGACATTAATGATCCAAAGATAGAGCAGGTTCATATATATATATATATATATATATATATATATATATATATATATATATATATATATATATATATATATATATATATATCATCAATAGTGTCATAAGTAATAGTGTACAAATACATCGTGATGTGGTGCTGAGTCCCCTCACCTCTTTAGGTACAAAATGGGATATCAAGCCTATAAATTCATAAAATTGTTACTCATGGTGCCCCCAGATATCCCCCCCTGTCCCTTCTGTTAATTGGAGGCACCCCACCATCTAGGGGCCCTCTAGGTCCAAGAGACAATCGACTAGTCATCGTTTCCCCCACATGCTTGCTCATGGATCAAGGCCCGCCCACCCACTAGCACACCTAATAAGACCTGTGACTCCCTCTCATCCTATATGTGGCCCATATCCCTCTCCAACACACCTCAGAGGAAATTGTTTGAAATGTCAACACAGTCCCTCCATCCCCCTCCTCACCTCTCTTTCCCCATGGCTCATGCACTAGTCTAGTACCAACGTCATCTAGTCTCAATTCTATCCTTCCCTCTTCTCATGTGTTGGTCCAACACCAACACTATCTGCTTCACGCCTTTGTCCCACCCATGGAAGCTCCTAGGGTCCCCGACGAGGTTGGCTCCTCAATCATCTCTCGGCCATGTTCTAAATGTGGTCCCACATCTACAAAAACAACACCAAAGGCAGATTCAACATCCATATATACATAATCATATTCTATGCTATCAAAATCATGAAACATAAATATACTGCACATACCTCTCTGATCCCAACCCTCCCCAGGAGGAAACACCATATATGGGTCATGGCTGTGAATCCATACCAATGTATGGGTACTGTAGTATCACTTGTGGCATCTATCGCCACACACATGCCATTGTATCCATGAAGTAATGGCAACCCCCATGTTGAGACAGCTTTTCAGCACATGGGCCCACCACGATGTCTCATGGTCTCCAGAGTTCTGAAGAAACTCTAGGCTTAAAATTCTCTCCATAAACCAAACACCAAGAGAGCCAAATGAAAAAATCACCAGAGTCAATGTCTAACACCAATGGATCTGCCCCATCATCCTTGTGTGCATCATAATCCCCCATGAAAAGTGGTCCCCATCAAGGAACCTCTCCATTATCCTCAACTGACTTCATATGATCCGTTGAATACCTAAGGATCCATAAATCCTCACCACCATAGCTGCAATACACTCAGTCAAGAGGTCATCAATCACCTCAATATGGATGATCGACCCGACATCGGGTGCATCCCCATGTAGTGGTGAGCCACCAAGTCAACCACTCTCTCATCCCCCAACAACCGGGGGTCAGTAGGAGCACATCCCATGGAATGGGAGCCTCATCAAAATATAGACATCTTTGACAACCGAGAATGTAAGTTGATGTCTCCTAACAATGAAACACTGCAGACGTTGATCCACATAGCTATAAGATATTGTAGTAGAAAATTATGTGACTATATCAGGGGGTAGTTGAGGAACTTGAGCAACCCACAGGATGCCAAGTGTCTACGTACTCTAAGATGTTCCCTCATAGCCTCTCTCAATCAGTCCCAATCCCACTCTTGCTAGTGGACCAACATCATACTCAAGCCTCTGTTGATCACCTGCATCCACAAAAAAAAACTTGTTCATCCATAAAACACATCAAATATCAAAATTTCAAACCCCTTAGCCTTACCTCCAGTGTGTGTGGTTTTTCACCCATACAGGTGTGTACACACATGTGCATGCCTGTTCTTTGCATAGTTGCATACTAATGTGCAGCTATCTAAGAAATAGTTGTGCATCAATGCGCAGCTTTCACCTTGAAAGGTTCTCACACATGTGCACATGTCATATACATAGTCGTGCACTCATGCATAGCTGTCTTATAAACACAAGGCAATCAAGGCTTAGTGTGCCCACATTCATGCACGCTTGTTTCCCTCCCCTCACACTTACATGCACAAAATGTAAGTTAAGGCGCAACCACACATATATTAGGAGAAGGAATTATACTTGTGCATATGCGCGTGGGTATTTCTCCTTCTCCCGTGCAGCACCGGTGGGCCCCCACCCAAAAAATACCCTTGTACGATCATCTATACACCCCCTAAATACTCTACAAATTTCAAATTATATTGTGAGGATGGGACCACTAACTTGGCTCTCACAAATACTGGATTGGCTGGATCGAACTCCCAGAATCTCCAAATATATAATCAAATATCTCGTCCAATCACTCTAGAAATAGGTACAAATGAGGTGGCATTGTGGGCTCCAACCATCCATATATAGTCCCTTTTTTCCAAAATTCCACACTCAGCCATATACGGGAGCCCAGAGCCTTTGTTTTCTGATTTGTTCTTAGCCATGGGTTCCTAATCCCACCATCTACACATCACATTCCCCAGGTTATCATCCACACTTCTCCCTAGAGGAGCCTTTTTTTTCACATCATGGCAAGGTACGCACACACATTGTCACATTCATCTAATACATGCTCATATCTTATTTTCTCTTCAGATATTGTTCACGCTGGGTATTTTATTTTCATGTGTGCAGGTACTTTTTGCTCCAATAAGTGGGTACTTCCTTCGTGTATATGTTCACACTCCGGCATGTACTCTTCCCCTGAAATTCACTCAGCCCTCCCAAAATGGCACCTCCTCTCTAACATTTTACCCTTTAGGTTCCTTACATCCTCACCAAGTAGCATATGTACCTCACTGGATTGTTTTATTGTTACCCGGTAGCATTCTCCCCACATGAGTTGTCCCATTCATACTCCCCCCTTGGAACTTTGACACTCAAGCTACTAATTTAGGTATGGGATTCTCGAGTGTATGCACTTCCTCGGTGACTGAACCCTATACTTCTTTCTCTATCATTTTTCCATATTTCCCTCAATGGAATCTCAGGTCATCACCTCGTTCTACTTCAACTACACCACATTCCTTCATCTCATCCATACACCATCGGTTTTCCCATATGCAGATTTCCTCCATTCATTTACCTCGTAAAGAAACCCACCCATGGGCCCCACCCCCCAGCCTTTCACAAACTTGTTCCCTAACAGATAAGCCACCTTCACTACAACCTGTTTCTGTATATATACACTCAACCAAAATTATTCTTTATTTATTTGGTAATTGTAAAAGCCTTGTTTCCAACATTTAGATTTTGTCATCACCCTCTTGATGACCTTCTTCTTTTCCGGAAATGTAGCCCATGTCTCTGGATGGGGCATCCACTTTTTCATTTCACCATCACAAACCCCAAGTATCCCCAATTCCATGTACCCATGACTTCTTAGTTTGTCCCATGGATTAAGCCTCTCGCAATACTTGTAACCCCCATATCTAGTCGCCTCTCACACTAGATACACTCTTACATCCGCTACCAAATCACCCTTCAAACATACCCCCAATCAAGGGCGCTCTTGAGTCTCACCCACATCTTGACTTTGTCCATGTTAACATATGTTAAGAACCAAAATATCATATAGCATAGAAAACCTCCTAAAAGTACTCAACACCTTGAAAAGAGAGATACTTCAGATATTGCTCGAGGCAACCTCCCCCAGATGCTTTGGATAGACATATTTAGTATAAATATGGGCCGGTGGGTATGAAAACCCCATTATTATTGTAATAGAGCCACGCTTGACTGAGGTTGCCCTCTAAGAGGTAACTGCAGTGAACATTGCTTTTCTCTCTCAATCAAAGTGTTATTTTGTTGTTGTTCATCATTTCATGTTATTGTGGGAGATTATGTCATTATATTCATCGTTTATTCGCCATTTCTAGCATTTCATTTTGTTCTGCATATTCCTTTTATATCCTGCATATTGCAAGTGGTAATGTGAGCACCTTCCCTTGGCGTAAATTGTAATTTTTTCGGTAGACGATCGCATCTTGCTTCACAAAGATTCATGTTGAAGATGCATAAACCCACGGTTGAGGGATTCATACACGCTAGAAATACAAGTGGTTCTTAAGCCGCAATATCTCATATACCCTTGTAACCCTTGTTGGTACCCCTCTGAGTGGTGGTGAGCATCGTGACAACACTGCGGTAATGGATCAACCTAGATTTCAAAGTCTCCTTTATAAACTTATCGACTGGGTTTGGATCATATATAGTGTCACCGAACAACACTCGGGAAGATACTCTCTAGTACTTGGGTAGTCGGTGTTGGCTAAGGGTACGCCATATCTCTCCTTAGTTAGCATGCCTCCAGATATTGGCCTATAATTGCCTTATTGAACCTCGTGATATATCGTAGGAGCTATAGCACAGGGGAAACCTTTGTCTGTAGGAACCTTGAATACCAACCCTTGGGGACAAAAACATAAACAAATTAAACAAACAAGATCTATTGTCATGCTAGAATCGGTTCAGTTTCCAAGTAAATATGCATTTCTTTCTAGTTAATCATTTGGGATTTCATCAGTGTAGTAATCTTCAACCGAAGTATAACTTCCTTCCGCAAAGTCCTGAAATGTATTCATTATTTTAGAGACCTATTCCATTAGATTCATCTCTTCGCCTCATCACATTCATCCATATCATTTTTTCAGCAAAATTTTTGACCCTTCCTACCCCTTTTCAGTTCACACTCCATCCTCATGGCCCATACCCATAACCAAGACCTCGAATCTCACTTCAACACCTTGCACTGGTTTCCTCTAAACCCAAAAAGAAGTGAAACAACTCGCTACTCAACATGGCTCCATCGATTCATTCATCAATGCTACCATAAATAAAAACATCCAAATCAATTGAGGGGTCGTCGGCAACCAGCCACCCAACTTTGAATCTGTCTTTGCATCACTGCATAAACTTAAGATCCCTACAGATGACCATTTTCCTTGGCACCTCCAAAGATTGAAGGAGAAAATTCTCCCATTCCCATACCTTTCACCACTTTAACGACCCATGCCTCCAAGGGTGGATGTGACCAAATTTGATGGCTCGGATTTGACTGTTTGGTAACCCAAATGGAACAATATTTATCTTTTTCTGAGAGTATGGAATTACCGATGACTTGGCTAAACTCCGTATGGTGTTCTCCATCTAGATCAAGAACGCTGGTAATGCGGTATAATGGAGAAAACTTCCATTATGGTATATTACTTGACCCACTTGTGGTCAGCTTTTATGAACGCTGTGACACGAAACCAAATCCATTTGGGCTTTCATTTGACAAAGTTGAAAACAATCGTGAATGAAGACTTCATATTTCCTTTGATCACCCTCGGGTTTTTCGAACGGAGGGCATGATTGATGATTTATTTCAAGAGTGCTTTATCAAGGTATCAAGGAGGGATGATTTTTGTGCCCATGTCCTCATGGCTTCACCCTCGAGTTGGGTGGAGGCTACTAAAGAGATAAAGAAGCACAAATAGGGTATCCTTCTCAAAACATAAACCCTCCTTTTATCCCTCTCCCTTAAACTCCAGACCCCACTACTCCCCCCACCCTATTAAAGATCCAAAATTGACTAGGGATGAAATGGATGAATCCCAACCCTGTGCTGCCTTTGTTATGGCAATTGTGATGACAAATATATATCGGGCCACAAGTGTAAGGAACAAAAGATTCTTATGGCCGCCCCGAGTATATTTCATAAGAGGATGTTGAACTCCCCTTGTGTCCGAGCCACCTAAAATCACTGGACATAAACCCTCCCCATACCCCTCCTCAAGTCGAACTCCGCTATTTCCCTCACTGCCCACCGGATTCTCCTCGTCCCCAAACCCTTCATACACCGGTTACATCAAGCATCGTGGTTCATCATTCTGGTTGATAGTGAAGCACCCATACTCTATTCATCACCGTGATTGCCCAAGAAACTCTCATTGCTACATCTCATGTCACACTTCTAAATCATGAATGCCAATGGTGGTTCCATGAAATGGGAGGGCCAGGAAATGTAAGCGTCTTAAATCGCAGACTACCACCTAAAATCCCATGTTTTCTATCATGGGTGGTTGTGACATTGTGTTGCGTGACATAAGAACTTTGGGCCCCATTCTCATGGATTTTGAAGCATTAACCTTGAAATTAAACTAGGAAGGCCACCAATATAAATTCCAAGCATCACCTGGTTCACATGAGGTCATAGTCTCATCGCATGGAAAATTGGTTTCAAGAAATGTCACCTTGTGTTATTTCTCAACTCCATGCTATACAAGCAATAGAGACACCCCGGTGCCAAGACCTCCAAGACCTTCTTTCTAAACATCAAATCATATTTTCCCAAGGACTCCCTCCTTCCCTTGGTTCTCATGATCATTCCATTCCCCTGTACCTGGAATCCTTCCTCCCAACATCCGGCCCATATCACCACCCCTTTTCACAAAATGAAATTGAGAAAATGTTCTAGAACCTCCTTAATGCGTGCTTATCCCAGTATGAGCCCTTACTCTCCCTCTCTCTGTAGTCATGTTCCCCAAGAACAAGTTTCTTGGAGAATGTGTCACGACTTCCGTGGCCTCAACAAACTAACCATCAAAAAAAAATTTCCCATTCATCATTGATGACTTCTTTGGATTTCACCTGGAGGCACCCAATTCTTTTACTAAACTTGATCTTCGCTTCGACTATCACCGTGACATATATGAGAGTGCACATTCCCAAGATGGCCTTTCAACCTCAAGGAGGCCACTACAGTTTTTGGTCATGTCCTTGGCTTGTGTAATTCCTCCACCTTCCAAAGTTCCATGAACCATGTCTTCCATCCCCTTCTCCATCATTTAGTTTTCTGATGATATCCTCATCTATAGAAAACCGACAAAACCATTTCCATCTCACTCATGTGGATCAATTTCTCCATCTACTCTTTCAGCAAAAACTTTTCCCCGCTGGAACAAATTTTAAATGTGCTTTTGTGCCTGTGTTAATACTTGGGTCATCTCTGTTGGCAATGATGGTGTCGGGTGGGATCCAAAAGATTGAAGCTATGAAAGACTCCAACACACTCCAAAGACTCTCAAAATCTTGTGTGTGGATTGGCTTAAATGTGGGTATTATCGCAAGTTTGTTATAACTACGGAAAAATTGCAGCACCTCTCAATGCCCTCCTTAAAAATAACTCTTTCAATTTGACTCAACCACTACTCAAGTTTCTTTTCACAGCTTGAAGATGGCCATGTGCACCAACTGCTCGACCTTCCTAATTTCACAAAGACCTCAGGTTGGAATGTGATGCATCAGGAAAGGAATCGACGTTGTCTTTATGAAAGAGGGTTTGACCCTTTTGGCCTCTTCACCAACAACCAACTATCCTGGAAGGAATCGGAAACCTATTTATGAAAAAGGAAATGTTGGCTATTCTGGGTATGTTGTTGATCTTTGATGCCCTTATCTCTTGGGGCAACGCCTCCAAATTAAGATTCCATCTATCAAAGCCTCAAGTACTTTCTCTGGAATAATGTATTTCCTCCCCAGAACAAAAAAATGGGTGACTAAGCTCTTTTGGATATGATTATGAGATCATTTACATAAGATATAAAGATAATGTAGTGGCAAATGCAGATTCCTTTTCTCTCTTCCCTTCATTGTTCCAATTATCTCCAAGATGTTTAAATGGCCACAAGATCCCAAAAGCTCGCATATGATCCAGCTAGCACTCAATGCCCTGTACTCTCCCCTGTGGTACTCTTTTGACTCTAGGGATGAGCTTCGATACAAAGGATATATGTATTTAAGTAAACAATCAAAGCTTTAAATCCACGGTACTTTCTCGAAGCTTCCATTCTACACCCACAGAGGGGCACTTTGGGTTCACCAAACCTATGACAGGTTCAAACGCTCTCTTTTTCCTGGGATGGTATGGAACAGGACATATGTACTCTTGTCGTTGAATGTGAGGTGTACAACAAGGGAGAAACAACAAATTGAGCACACTACCGCTATGATTCCCCCTGCTATTTTCAAGGATATCTCTATGGACTTTATTAATGGATTACCCAAATCAGGGAATAATCAATCATAATGGTGTTTGTGGACGCCTTTCCAATTATGCTCATTTTTTGTTCTCTTAAACACCCATTTATTGTATCCATGGTGGCTCAAATTTCATGGACCAAGTCTTCAACCTTCATGGCATGCCAAAATCTAATGTTTCTGATCGAGACCCAACTTTCATTAAGAAATTTTTGCAAGAACTCAGTTAGCTGTGGCACCCAATTTCATCTCATCACAACTTGTCATCCCTAGACTTATGGTCAAATGGAATTTGTCAATAAGTGTTTGGAAACATATCTAAGGTGTTTTTTCCCTAAGAAGCAACATCAGTGGGCTCAATGGTTACCCCTAGCTGAATGGTGGTACAACACTTCCTACCATACAACTACATGCATAACTCCTTAGTGGTATATGGGATGTAGCTTTCACCTTCGGGCCTTCATACTTACTGTGTACCTCTAAGGTCCAAAGGATTGACCAAACACTTACAAGGCTTTGAGAGGATATTCTTCAGACTTTAAAGAGAACTTGTCATGGCATAACGGCATGAAGCAACAAGTACATCAAGGTCAACAACGCCACTCCAGCATAGATCAGTGTTTCTCATGACTACAACCATATATAAACTTCAAGGGAGAGCATTGTTGTAGCTATGTACCCAAATTTTATAGTCCTTATATAGTTCTCAAGAGGTAAGTAGGTCATCGCTTAGCTCTGCCTACCAACAGAAGGCTGCTAAGATCCTGCTTTTTCATGTTTCATGCTTAAAGAAGGTGATTAGAACTAGGTGCAAAATTCAAACCACCCTTCCGTAGTTGTTTGAAGAAGGATCCATTTGGGTACTTAAGCAGTTTTGGACCAGCATGAGTGTCGGCTACATCATAGAACCATCAAGGAAGTTCTATTACAGTGGAAAGATATGACTCCAACAGATTCCTAATTTGGGAACCAACTAACATTCTGCAGCTAGCTTCATCTCAAGCCTTGAGGACAAGGTTGTTTTATAAGGTGACATGTTAGGGTCCTAACTCAAGAATTAGGTAGATCAATATATTCAGATGTAATAGCAATGTAATTATGAATAAGGCCTAATAAAATAGAATAAAGAGGATGCAGCACTTAATAGGCTTCCCTAGAAGGACTTCCCTCTAGATGCTCTCTGATAGATATTTAGTATATATAAGGGTCTAGGGTATGAAAAACCTAGCTTGAAGATTATTGTAACAGAAGGGCGATCGACTGAGGTTTCCCCTCAAGAGGCCTATGAACATTGCTTCTTTGAACAAAGTGCTATTTCTATTGTTGTTCTTATATCATTTATGTGTTATTGTGAGATTATGCTGTTATATTACGTTATTCTACCATTTGTATAATTTCATTTATGTTCAAGATACTTTTTATATCTGTATATTGCACCACTCCATTGAGGACATAGGGATGAGCTATGAACCACTAAGTACCCAAACAAGAAAATAATTTCCACCCAAATTTCCAAATGAAGATGGGATCTTTGTCACTTATAATAATCTTTAGGCCGCCATGTAGCTTTTGAACCTGTTCTCCATGAATGAATGTGGTGGAAACTTTACTAGCTTTGAGGGATGAGAGAATGCACAAAGTGTGTGCACTTGGTCGGCCTATCACAATCACCATGATGACACCCCTTCAAACTTTGGTAACCCTCTATGATGAAATCCATGGAACCCTCCTCCCAAATGCTGACTTGGGATGTATAGTGGTTGTAAAAGACCCGGGTCTTAATTGTTTCCACCTTGTATTTTTTTTGGCAAACCAAACATTCACCACAAACCTTTTGAACACTTTAAGGCCATCCCCAAAAAAATCCTCCTTTCTTGACTCTATGGTTTTCAAAAATCCGAAGTGCCCTCCTAATCGTGGACAAGTGTGACCAATAGTACTTTTTGTTTTATTTGGGAGTTCTACATAAATATAAGTTTATCTTTGTACCATATAGTGAATCATTTTCCATGTAAATGTATCTCATGCAGACCGAATCCCACTGCAACCTTGGAATGAGAGTCCACACTTTTCATCATTCTTCCATTCATCCTGTTTCCTTTATCCAATCGGGTTGGATGATCGAGATATCACGTGAGAAAGGCCCAACATCTTCATCCTTTCTTGAGAGTGCATCTACCACAACATTTTTCTTCCCCTTTTATATCTATTTCAAAATCATAAATTTAAATATCCTGGTTACCCATTTTGTTGTTCTTCCAGATAGTCTTGTTCCAAGAAGTATTTAAGACTATCATGATCTTTTGACCTGAAGTGCCTAACTATTAGGTGTGTGTATGATGCCATTTCTTCAATGTAGTATTGCCATCATTTCCTTCCTATAAATGGGTTTGTGTGTCCTTCCCCTTGAGTGATCGACTTTCAAAAGCCGTGAGTCTCCTTTTGCATTAGACATCACCAATTCCATTTCCGAGGCATCACATTCCACAATAAAGGTTTTTGTGAAGTTTGAGTGGTCAAAGACTAGTGAGCTTTACACATCACCTCTTTAAGTTGTTCAAAAGATTTTAGTTTGTTGGACTACTACAGAGCGGGGTGAATCACTTGTTACCGTACAAAACAATTAATTTTATTTTAAACTCTTTATAGAGCACTCAATGACAATCACAATAATGTAGGAAGTAAGCAATAGAACATTAAACATCAATCACATATGAGATAATAATGAGACGATATTTCCCGAGAAACCCATACAGGGTAAAAACTTCTCTTCTTTATATGATAAGTAATCTTTATATTCAGACATTATCATACTTATGAGCACCAACTCATAATGAGTATACAACCTCTAAGCCTTTTTTGCAAGTTGCTACTTGCCAAGAGCACCAACTCTCTAGATTCTCTAGCACCCACTCAGAAGGAAGCACCGACTCCGTTTCTAGCACCCACTAGAAGGAAGCACCAACTCCTTCTGGAAGAGTTCCAACACCAACTCCTAAGAGTTCCAAATACCCAACCAGATAACTGAAGGATCGATTCTTTGCACCAATTCTTACCACCTCCGTTTCTAGAGGTCCCATGGAAGTTGCTGGAACCATATGGAAGCTACAAATCCCTTTTTTCAAGCACCCACTTGAACCTCTGAGGAAAAAATTCCTCCCTAGCACCTCCCTACCACCCTGAAATATGATTTTTTTCTACTGAAACATATTACAGTGATATAATGTTCATCAATGGCTTACTAATCACATCACTATTCTGCTACACTGCCCTGCTCTGTCTACCTCACTGTTTTCCTGCACACATCCCTTGCGCTTTCTATTCTTCTGCCTTTTATGCTCTATGTGCCATTTCCATTCAATGCACCACTCCTCTTCTGTGTATTTCAACTGCTTCCCTCTGCCTCCTTCTACCCACCTCAATCACTCTCAATAGCCCCCATCTCTTCTTTGTTCTACCTTATTATAGTCTATGTGCCCCTTGTGCATCCTATTTGTGCAATACTTCTGCATGCTCTTCACCCCGCCATGGTTCTCCACATCGAGATCTTCACTCCCACTCCACATTGCCACCGCTTCACTACCTCGAGCATCAACACACTCTCTCTATTCTACATGTTCTCCTCATGTCGAGTCCTCTTCCAGATCATCATTGCAACTCTTCAGCTTCTCTGGCCGTTAAACTCATGCATCCATCATCACTAAGTGTTATGCCGAGATTCCTTATCCTCTCCAATAGTTAAGTGTCTTCATCTTCTCTATCACAGTCGAGCTCATTCTCTCTATTGCAGTTCTAGGATCCAACAGTCTTCCATCTATCAATAGTCTATATGAACACCCTTCATTTCATTGCAATATGCCTCGAGACCCTTCAGTTTCTTTGGCGATCACCCTGAAGTCTCTTCGAGTCCTCTGGCAGACACCATCAGTGGTTTCTAGTAGTTACAGTGCGAACCTTGAAATGAAGCCTAGTTATGCTATGCAAGATACCAGATATATAAAATATGCAGAACAGGAACGAAATGCTAGAAATAACAGAATAACAGTAAAATATCCAGCATAATCTTCACAATACACAGAAATGATATACGAAATAGCAACAGAAATAGCACTTGAACAG
>SNQJ01S0029368.1:129726-163301 GCA_010110895.2 Picea sitchensis | reverse complement strand
ACTTGTCATGTGCAACTTTGAATATTATCAACTTAATTAATCAAACCTGGAACCTGGAGCCTTGTCCTCAAGAATGAGTGTGTTTTTTTTCTTCCAAGTCTCCTTCATCAAGATGACGAGTGCTTTCTTCAACCTGTCTTCTATACTAAGACAACATGTTATCTTGATAGAAAGCTAGGTTAGAGGATAAACTCTATGATCTCAACTTTAATCAATATAATACTTTGACTTTAATTTTGACCAAAGGTTAGTATGATGGTCATAGCTTCAACATGCAACCTAGATCAAAATAATGTCATAACAAATAGATGCATATTGAAATAATCAACCCTGGGTTGCATTATTCCTCTGAATGTGTTGGATATTGAGATCCCTCTGGATCTATGGAAAGAGATACCTTCTCCTGCAAATACCCTTTAAAGCTTAACAATTTAAACATATGTGAATACATACCTTTGATAGTATTTGCAGGTAGTGGCACCATCTGGTAGCAACAATAATAATTACCAAGTCTTAAAAACTTCAAGGGTGATTGCAACTGATACTTCAACTGATAGTGAAACTGCAATTGGTACTACAACTGATTCTGAAATTGCAACTATAACTTAGGGTTTTATGAGGAAACCCTAATTTTTCAAACTTCAAATTTTAAAATTCTAATCTAGGGACTAGATGGGTTGGGCTGAGGTGAGTTTGCTTGAGCTGTTAGATTTCAAAATTTTCAAGTTTTTCCCCTTGAAACTTAACCTGTGGAAATTTGGACTGGTACTTCTGGTACTGGTTCTGGTTTCCTGGTTTTCTAGTAATTCTGTTTTTTTGGTACTTTTGGTACTTCTGGTTTTCTGGTACCAGTCAAAACTAGGGTTTGACTTTCCGGAGTATATGACCACTAAAAAGGTGCGCTCAAGGTGCCAAAGAGTTCCCTAGGCTAGGGCACACTTTTCTAGATGGTTTTTAGGCTGATATTCTTCTTCAACAAAAAATCGTAATTTTCTTGTATGGCAACAATGTCATTTTTCTTTATCTAGTGAAAGATGCTCTCTTCAGCTTAGCTATGATACCATGTTAGGTTTTTGATATATTATTAGGTTTCTTTTCAATTTACTAGATAACAATAGCATAGATAGGATCACTGAGAGAAACAAAATCACAAGATGCACAACATGTATCTGGGGAAACCCTCATGGGGGAGAAAACTCAGCAAAACTTCCTTAATATAGATAGTCAATACAATGCCATGACAATAAACCAAAACACTAGAGAATATCCAACATTGAGCAATGCACCTCTCTCTTCAATTCTTCTCCCAATTGCAACTCTTCAAAATTACGCACCTGATGCGTGAATGAGTGAGTGAGATAATGAGGTGCTAGCCTCCTTTATTTATACTAGCTGGCAGGTGCTGGAAAGGTGTCTCTTCACTGGGCAGGGCCAACTTGTCTTCTTAGTGGTTAAAACCACTTTAATTAGGCCTCGGGGCCAACTTCTTAATTTGCATAATATAATTAGGTTTTGACCAATCCGCAAAAGGGGATTTGGTCAATTACAATGCTCAACATGATCAATCCACAAAAGGGGATTTGATCTATAAATAAATGACTCAAATAATAATAATAATAATAAGTAGAATAATGTTTGCAGTTACAATATTTCAACACTATGTTGGGTGACAATGATGTGACATTGTCTATGGTTAAATGAGCATACCAAAATTTCAACATGGTATCAAAGTTGGTTTCCTTTGTAACAGTATAACCGCTGGAAGGAAGATCCTCAATTTCCCACATTGTCAATCTCATTGAGAACTTACTATCAAGGTCACCTAATTAGGTCACATCTCTTCCCTAGACCAAATCTGCAAATTTCTGAAGTTGAGAAATTAGGGTTTCCTCATAAAACCCTAGGTATACAGTGCCACTTGTAGTTGTAGTGCCAATTCCTTCGTGCCAGTTCCTTCATGCTAGTTTCTTTATGCCAGTTGCAGCACCATTTGCAACACCAGTTACAGTGTCAGTTGCAGCACCAGTTGCAGTGCCAATTGTAGTGAAAGTTTTTGTGAAGTGTTGGGACTAAATTTTTTGGTTGTTCTAGTGCGCCTTAATCTAGTGTAGCTCCAACTACCTTTAGATTACAAGTTGGAGCACCTTTGAAGTTTTAAGGTTCATCATTTCTCATCATTGCTACTGGACGGTGCCACTACTTGTCGATGATGTGAGAGGTATGTACTTATATATGTTTAAAACTATATCACTATTTTGAGTGCGATTGTAGAAGAAGGGATCTCTTGTCTAAGCAACAATCGTAGATCCAGAAGGATCTCAAATCCAACACATTCATAGGAAAAACGCACTACGGGTTTGATTGTTTTCATATGCCTTTAGTTGTTTTGGAATTATTGTGATCTTATGAACATCTAGTTGTATTTTGATCTATTGAAGTTATGCTTATAATCTCACCTCTGGTCAAAGTTAAATTTAGAAACTAACTTTAGTCAAAGTATTAGATTTATTAAGGTTTAGATTTTAGAGTTTATTTGCATTATATTCTCTAACTCAAATTTATGTCAAGACAACATATTGTCTTAAATGCAAGGGATAGGTTGAAGAGAATACTTGTCATGTTGAGTGAAGGAGACTTGGAAGAAAATCAACATCACTCGTTCTTGAAGATAAAACTCTAGGTTCTAGGTTTGATTGATTAAATTAATAAGTTTCCAATTTTCACATATCAAGTTTGATAATTGCTACATTACTAGTTGTGACAACAATCCTTGAAAGGTTCTCTTACTGCTAGATACAATGAATACTTGGAAGCATATAAATTCTAGTACTTGTTTGCAAGATGAACTAACATCTCCCCTAGGAGATAATTCTAGTTTTTCTTCTAGGTAGGTCACCTTGGTAATAATATGATGATTACCATGAGATTGTCTTTTATTCTTTTTGGCATAGATATGTTATTATGAAAATGATATTATACTTTTTTTTCTTGTTTTCTTGTTCCGAGAAGGTTACCATGGAGGAATGATTGATCACAACACTAGAAGAGTGTTGTTCCATTCCTTATTGTTGTATTTTTATTTTATCTCTTGTTCCAGGAAGGTCACAAGCAATAGCTCTAAGAAGGATCTATTGTGATTATTGTTCTCGTTACTGTTTTTGTAAGAGTATTATTCTTGTCTAATGTTTTCCCTTTTTTGTTGCCCTTGTTCTGGGAAGGTCACATGTGATAACTCTGAGGGAATCTATAGTGATGGTTGCAAGAGACAACTAAGAAGTTGGTCTCAAGTTTGAGACATGGATCAAACTATCCAAATAAGAAGTTGTATACATGATCGTATACATCCATTTAATGAAGAAGAAGAAGAAGAAGGGTATTTTATAGTGGGATACTGAGTATCTCATATGAAGATTGATTGTAAGGAGCATAAGGCTCCAAATATGGCCGAACAAATTCCTTTAGTGTAGTTGATCACTCTTAAAATTAGGAAGAGTTAGTAGAGCTAGAAGGGTCTACTCAAAATCATTGCAGTAACCAAGAAGAGGACAACATGGTCCTGTGACACTTTTTAGGATGAAAACATATAGATATATAAAATTGATGATCCATATCATGAGGAGTAGATGGCTCCACCAGAGGTGAGGAAGGTGGCCACCAAGTACCAGCTCAAAAGGAGATAGAGTTTAGACGGATTCATCCCTCTAGTAGGGAGGAGTAGCCTCCCCAGGACCATTCATAGGGGACTTTAGAGGAAATCATCTGAATATTATCGAGACTCAGAGGGAGTCAAGATTTAGAGGGAGCACGGAGACTCAGAATGAGCCTAATCTTAGAGAGAGCCAGTGTCTTAGAGACTTTCATTCATAAAGTATTCCTCCTTAGATTCAGATGGAAGAGAGACGTCTTTCAGGACTGATAGACATGTGTCATGAGTTGAGGAGGATAGATCAAATCTTCAGAGACTTCGAGGAGATATGAGATGTTATGGGAAGATTCACTTTCTTTAGTAGACCTTTCTATAGTGACCGAGGAGGAAGCTAGTCAGAAGGACTGAGATATATATATTTTCCTTAGTTCCGAGACTAGAAGGGAAGTGAGTGGTGACTTCCAAGTTGTTCTACAAAATCAAGCATGTTGTAGATAAATATCCTAGAGATGTACAAAGCACGATTTGTGTCCAGAGGATTATCCCAGCAAGAGGGAGAAGAATCTGATGAGACACTTGCTCTAGAATATTGCTAACAACAAATAGGTAGCAGATGTATTGACCAAGCCCCTATCTAGAGTTAAGTTTACGTATTTCAGAGACAAGCTTGGAGTGGTCCAGAAATACTTCTCCAGTAGTGGGACGTAATTGTTTTTTCCAATAGTGAGATGTTTTCCCCAGTAGTGGGAGCTACTCCAATGCAGGTTGGTATGCTACCCCAACGCAGGTTGGTACTCCAACGCAGGCTGGTATGCTACCCCAATGCAGGTTGGTACTCCAACATAAGTTGTTATGCTACCCTAGCGTAGGTTGGTACTCCAACGTAGGATGGTATGCTACCCTATTGAAGGTTGGTACTCCAACGTAGGCTGGTATGCTACCCCAACGCATGTTGGTACTCCAACGTAGGTTGGTATGCTAACTCAACGCTGGCTGGTATGGTACCCCAGTGCAGGTTGGTATGCTACTCCAACGGAGGCTGGTATGTTACCTGAGTGCAGGTTGGTATGCTACTCCAATAAAGGATGGTACACTACTCCAGTGAAAGCGCATAACTTTTTATGATGTATGGATTCGCAAAATTCAACAAGACCATGTTCAAGGTGTGCAGAAGCACAAAAGCAGTGGTGATGATTGTGCCAAGAGGAATACCTTCCTCGTTAAGAAGGAGTGTTAAATTTTTGAGTCATATTCTTTGTGAGTTGGCGAGTTTCTAGTTATGTATGAACTAGATGCCAACCTGTAGTGTCGGAAATGATTCTCAGTTAGAGTGTCGATCAGTAGCAACATAGGTTACTAACTCAAGGGCCAACAAGTAGTGTTGGAGGTGTTTTCCATCTAGATGGATAATGTGCGACTATGATGGTTATACTTGTTACATGATCTATTTGATCATATGATAGCTTGTGTGGCTATGGTGATGCTACCTATAGACTGGTCTGCAAGACCATGTGAGTCTTCCCCATGACATGTGAGATGGATGGATGTGTTTGAGACCACTACATGAAAAACATCTTGGTTAATACCTCCCTAGCTAAGAGGGAGTGTTGATATTTTAGTAGTTGCAGCAGGTATTAACCTCAAAATGTAGACTTTGTACTTATATTAGAATATTCCTGAAGTAAGAGAACCATTAAACATATATATGAAAACCCTAGAAGACAAGTCAACCTAGTAGAATAAATAATATTAGAATATAATTACTAGAAATTTAGGTCGGCCTAGCGAGAAAATTCATTGGACAGATTAATATAAATAGAGAATGTTTTAGCTCATTTGGATACCCAGTCAGAGCGCAAGTCTTGTGGAGAGCTGCAGTTGTAGCTACAAGGAGGAATAAGGGCGTATGGTCATCTCTTAGTCTTGGTCTCTCTCTAGCGCTATCAAGTGATATTCTTGGTGGTTCTTGGTGAAACTCTTAGTGATATTCTTGTTAAGTATGGTGCAAGGTTAAGAGAGTAGTGCAGTTGCAACTACTGCAATTTTGTATGGAACTTGTTCTGTGGATATGGTGAATCTCTTTCTTGTACGTTACGCTTGGAGAAGAAGCGCTCTACTTGTCTTGAGTTGCTGTTGCAGTTAACAACTAGGGTTTATCTGTTGGTTCTAGAGTAGGTTTGATGGAATTATTCAAATAAAGGTTAGTGTGCTCAGGGGTGGCAGATGTGAATTCCTATGGTTGGGTGACAATGATGTGACTTTGTCTATGGTTAAATGAGCATACCAAAATTTCAACAATTTTTTCCGCCCCCATTCTCAAAAAAGTGTTACCCCTACACATAATATATAATAATGGATATTTTACAATAAATAATGTAATATCAATAAGGAGGTACAATAATAATAATAATAATATATTGTACAATATTTAATATTTAATATAATAATATTATATAATATAATAATATTATATAATATAATAATATATAATCTATATTTTGGGGTTAAGCAACTCACAAAAGTTAAAGCTATGGACATCAAAGGGTACCAAGTGGAAATATTAAAAAATTAATGGCCTATTCTCATCCCTCACATGCCCTATCTCTTCAATTTAGCCATCAAACAAGACTTCCCTAAACTTTGGACTCAAAGACTCATTGTGCCTATTTTTAAAAGTGGAGATAAAAACAATCCCTGTAATTATAGGATAATTATGATTAGCCTTGTTTTAACCAAGTTATGTAGAATTATTTTGGATAAGAAGATCAATTTGTAGCTACAAAGCCATGGAAAAAGAGTTAAAGGTGAGGATGGATTTATGAGCTATCATTCAACTATGTACCACCTTGTTACACTTAGGATCATGATTGTGAAGTGTCATAATAATAAAACCAATCTCCTATGTTGTTTTGTTGAATTTAGAAAATATTTTGACATAGGACCTAGGACTAACCTTTGGAACATATTAGAAGAGCTAGAATTTCCTTTAAAGTTGAGAGTTATAGTGATAAGATCGTATGAGAATGTTATTCCCAAGTATAGGAACATTGAGGGTTGGTTGGAGGAAATTAATTGTAATATGGAATTTAAGCAAGGTTTTCTCATGTCCCCTACCCTTTTTTGGCATGCACATCAACAAGTGAGAGTTTTTTTTGAAGAAGTAGGTTGTGTCGACTCAACTCTTATGGTGATGGGTCCCTAACAACTAAAACTTATTAAGTATTTTTTTCTCTAGTATGGGTATGATCGTTAACATTGACACAACGAAGGTTATGATAATTAAATCTAAAATGATCACTTATACTAGTATCACAACAAAACCTTGGAGGAAGTAATTTCATAAAAATATCTAGGAATTCATCTCCATTGCAATCTTAATTATAACTATAGCATTGATAAAAAAAGGATAAATGGATGGTGAAAATATTATTATGGACTTGAAAATTGTTGTAAATCAATTGAACTTTGGCTATGGGATAAGAAGAAGCCCCTCTTTGATACTCTCATCACTCCTCCTATCTTATATGGCTATGAATTTTGGGGATAAAACATCTCTAGAGAATCATGGAGAATGATAAAACAAATCCAAAAGTGTTTTATAACTTATAATCTCAAAATTAAATTCAATACACCATATCATATACTCCTCACAGAAGCGAGTATTTCCCCATCGAGAGCATCGTTATGACTAGGTACCTAATGTACACGAACAAGATAAACAACATCAAAGACAAGAGGCTTCCTAAGATTGTTTTAGAATCTAGACAAAACAATTTATGGCTCAAGCGAGGATGGCATAAAGATGTCATGTCTTGGTTAAATAATTGGGGAATCAAGGAAGAAGTGACTGTATAGAATAACGATAATATTTAAAATATTATTACATCTAATAAGGAGAAATTGTGGTGAGATGAAGAATTAGATGATAAAATAAAATTAAGATACTTTAAAGAGATTATCAACCCTAATCTAGAAGATTAAAAGTATCTCTCTATTTTGACTAGTGTGAAAAAGAAAATCAACATTGCTAAAATGAGAACAAACTCTTAGAAGATCCATAGTGAAACAGGGCATTGGATAGTTCCTAAAACATCATGGATCGAAATATTTTGTCATCTTTGTGATACTAAGAGGGTTGAAGATAAAAATAACTCTCTTAGAAAGCCCCTTGTACACCCACATTAGATCACAATTTCAAAATATTTGTTAAAATACTAACCTTCCTAACATTTTAACTCATCAAAACTTTAGTGATTTATGAACTCTTCTCTTAAATATTTTAGAACATAAAAATAGATTTAAAAAAAAATCAAATAATTCCTTACCTTTCTTAAGGTTTGATAAACAAAATTTAATCTTAAGAAACACCACCATTATCATAATAAATAAATAATAATAGATATCATACATAAATAATAAAAACACTAAAATAACATACACATATTCCATTTCAAAAATATTTATAATTACTCAAACTATCTCACTATCTCACTAAGATCTTAACTAAGATAAGATGTATATATGATTAAATATCATCGCATAGAAATATAATACATCATTATTTCTACTTTTAACTTTTCAATTTAATAATTATAATAAACTTAATTCTTTGAAACTTTAATAATTATTAAATTTACAACCCAACCAATAGAGTTTTCCTATCAAACTCATTTTAATCCTAAAATCACTTTATATATTAAAAAAATTACATCTAAATAAAAAATAACGCATACATAACAATACACCAAAGAAGTGAACTTATCATTCACAATATATATATATCAATTTATTAATGAAATTAGTTAATTATTATCTTTTGTTACTCTATTGTTTTATTTATTCTTAACATGTGTTTTGCCTCTTTTTAGTTAATTATTATATTTTCTTTTCTTTTATTACTCTATTTTATTTATTTATTCTTAACATGTGTTTTTGCCTCTTTTTCTCGTATAGTTGTTACTAATTATTTTCTTTCATTATTCTATTGTTTATTTATTCTTAACATTTGCCTATTATTTTTCTTGTATAGTTGTTATTATTGCTTTAAATTTATTTTCATCCTCAATTCATACTCAATTCATAAGACTTAAAAAAAATCAAATCTTTTAAAGATAGAAATTGTGTTTTTCAAAATCTTTTTACATTTAATTAAAAGAAATTATACATTTCCTATGTACAAATTAAAAAACTATACAATCCCTCGAATGGGGTGTCAGAGTGTCACTCCTCATGATCACTGGTGCCACTATTTCAGTGAAAGTGCATAACTTCTTATGATGTATGGATTCATGAAATTCAACAATACAATGTCCAAGGTGTGCAAAAGCACAAACGCAGTGACGATGATCATGCCAAGAGGAATACCTTCCTCGTTAAGAGGGAGTGTTAAATTTTTGAGTCATATTCTTTGTGAGTTGGTGAGTTACTAGTTATGTATGCACTAGATGTTGACCTGTAGTGTCAAAAATGATTCTTAGTTAGAGTGTCGATCAGTAGCATCGCAGGTTACTAACTGGAGGGCCAACCAGTAGTGTTGGAGATGTTTTCTAGCTAGATGGATAATGTGCGACTATGATGGTTATACTTGTTACATGATCTGCTTGATCATATGATAACTTGTGTGGCTATGGTGATGCTACCTATAGACCGGTATGCAAGACCATGTGAGTCTTCCCCATGACATGTGAGATGGATGGATGGATGTGTTTGAGACCACTACATAAAAAACATCTTGGTTAATACCTCCCTAGCTAAGAGGGAGTATTGATATTTTAGTAGCTGTGGGAGGTATTAAACTCCAAATGTAGCCTTTGTTCTTATATTAGAATATTCCTCAAGTAAGAGAACCATTAAACATATGTGTGAAAACCGTAGAAGACAAGTCGACCTAGTAGAATAAATAATATTAGAATATAATTACTACAAAGTTAGGTCGACCTAGCCACAAAAGTCACTGGACAGATTAATATAAATAGATGATGTTTTAGCTCATTCAGATACCCAGTTAGAGCGCAAGTCTTGTGGAGAGTTGTAGTTGCAGCTGCAAGGAGAAATAAGGGCGTATGGTCATCTCTTAGTCTTGGTCTCTCTCTAACACTATCAAGTGATATTCTTGGCGATTCTCTTGGTGGTTCTTGGTGATATTCTTGTTAAGTATGGTGCAAGGTTAAGAGAGTAGTGTAGTTGCAGCTATTGCAGTTTTGCATGACACTTGTTAAGAAGTGCTCTACTTGTCTTGAGTCGCTGTTGCAGTTAACAACTAGGGTTTATTTGTTGGTTCTAGAGTAGGCTTGCTAGAATTATTCTAAGTAAAAGTTAGTGTGCTCAGGGGTGGCATATGTGAATGCCTATGGTTGGGTGACAATGATGTGACTTTGTCTATGGCTAAACGAACATACCAAAATTTCAACAAATTTTTCTTCCCCCATTCTCACGAAAGTATTACCCACCTTCATGATGTTACCCCTACACATAATAGATAATAATGGATATTTTACAATAAATAATGTAATATCAATAAGGAGTTACAATAATAATAATAATAATATATTGTACAATATTTAATATTTAATATAATAATATTATATAATGACGCAGGGGCGCGCCTCCCAGGCACGTCCGCGCTCACAGGACCTTCTTCTTCTCAGCCCGAAGAACTCGAAGGTTCTTCTATATCCCTATCGGGAAATATGCACCCACAACAATCTCCTCCGAGATCTCCCCTTTACTACCGAGAGATCAACCAGATCTCGCTATCTCGCGAGTTCATGATTCAAATCTCCCAACTCTTCCTTTCAAATCTTGCGAGACCCGATCTGGCGATACGGGTATAGCTCCTTCCACATGCAACCGTGGGCTAGGCTTAACCATTAGCGCCTCTTGTAACCTCGCAACCTCGCAACCTCGCCGGTTGAACCGTCGAGTTTTCACCCACCTGTTCCGCGAGTCCCCGAGATGCGAGAGTTGAACGGGGTATTGACTCCTGTCTCCAGGGAACACGTGTCCACCCTTTGGCCGCACGGTCCCACCTTATGTTCTGCCACGCGTCCACACAAATCTCGGCTCCTCGGTGCTTCGCGACTCGACATCCACACGAATCTCGGCTCCTCGACACTTCGCAACTCGGCATCCACACGAATCTCGTCTCCTCGGCACTTTGCGACTCAACGTCCACACGAATCTTGGCTCCTCATCACTTCGTGACTCGCGAATCCTTTGTGCCACCTGTATTCCACTCACGCTCCGCTATGGCCCACACTATCCTCCATCTTTCGGGATTCCGCCTTCTCGCAACCTCGCAATCACCATGGCCAAATTCTCGAACTTTTTCTTGCGAGGTCCCGAGACACGATCCCTCGCGCAGATCCAATGGTCCCCCTGTGTTCCGGATCCAACGGTTGTCCTTCTCTCGCTTCCTCGCGACCTCGTGGCTTGGGATATCCAATGTTTGGGCTCTCAACCTGCGAACTCCCGAGTTCACGAGATCTCTCGATCTCTCACCACCTGTCCTCCTCAGATGAATGGCTACGATCCCCTCGCTCCTTCGCCGCTTCGCGTCCTCGCACCTCGCGACTTTGAATACCCAATTCTTGGGCTTTCACCCTGCGAACTCCCGATTTCGCGAGATCTCTTGATCTCTGCCACCTGTCCCCTCAGATGGACGGCTACAATCTTCTCGCCACTTCGCTGCTCACGAAGCTAAAGGGTTTCCTCTTCGGTCCTCCAATGTCCGAGTCTGTGAGATGAGAATCTCCTTACACACATCCTCCTCAACGAACGACTCTGATCTTGTAAGGATATCGCGTCTCACGATATCACTGCTCTTGCTACACAACTTTCGGGGCTCCAAATCCCGAGTCCCCGATACACGATGCCACGTGTAGATCCTACGGCTCCTGTGACTCGGAGTCGACGACTCTGCCTCTCCTGAGCTTCAAACCCTTCGGAATCTTCTCGCCCGTAACCTACTTGCACCTCTGCAAGATCTGACGGTCCTCGGAACTTCGTGAAATCTCCTCAGAATATTTCGACTGTCCGTTCTTCCTGGGTTAATCCACTAAATGAAAGAGAGTATCTCTCCACGAGATTCCTTCGTCTTTTCGCCAACCTGCGACGTTTCTCCCCGATTTCAAGTCACACTTGTTTACGCTGATCTTCAGTGACTCAGAGGCCTATCCTTCCTGAGCTTTGCTATAATGACTTCAACCTCAACGAGGTCCTCTGCACGGCTCCTTGCGGCAAGCCTGCGAACACTTCAACTGTTCGAGCTTCCTTTGACTCTGCGTATGCCCGTAGCAACAGTCCTTCAATACTTCTGCTCAGTTTCACGACTGAGACTCTCCTTAGCCTGCACACTCCTTGCACGGCTCTATCAACCCACTTTCACTTCCGAGCGAATTGAGAACAAGAGTTTAACTCTCGAGCCTTCTGTCAACGCACTCCTTGCAGACGACTTCAACTGCACTCCTTGCAGGAATCCTTGCTCAAAGAGAAACAATTGTAACTCACCTCACTCCCTCTCCGATTTCAATATCGACACATGAAATCATACACACAGCATGATAACAAATGCATAACATGAAGTAACTCTCATAAGTAGAGAATTCAACACATATACACAGAGAATAACACAACAGCCATGAATCTGAATCAACTTCTTCTATTAATTCAAGATCTATACATGGGTGTTCTTCCACAACTCTCTGCTATTCTCCTATGCTCTAGAGTCTTCTTTTTTTTCCTGTTGCTAATGTTACAATGATACAAATGAGGGTGTCTATATTCGGTTTCCCTCCTGCACTCTAAAAACTGTCTAATCTAAGAATTCAATTCTATCTACCTGCAACTACTACTATAAATGCCTCTGTCTATCTCAGACGAGAGCGTATGGCTCGAGGTCTGAATACATTCTTACCAAGGCGCTTAAATTAAATGATCTCATTTATGTTCAGTGCATCAACTTCAAGGGAAAATTTAAAAATTCAAAAACTTGCGCTGGACATCTTCCAGCTGTCTTCTGCTTCCACGTTGTTTTGCTTGTCGTGAGGGATGCTCCTGCATCATACTCCCTCGCTTGAAAATTTGCATGGGCTCCTTTCCATGAGCTCCTGCACGGTATGTCCATGCTTCAAAATTTCTGCTTCAATCTCCCAGCTAGCATCTTCAACTGGATGACCCTTCTGCTTGACCAAATATTCGAAATATTCTTTCCTTCTGGTTTTCTTACCCACCCGTTTATGCAGTATCTGTTCCATCTGTGGCTTCTCTGCAACTGGCATCTGCTTCTTCCACTGGACCTCTGGTTGATCATCACTTTCTGCTCCTGCTTCATCAGCTTTATATGGATATAAATCTGAAATATTAAATATCAGAGATATTCCAATGCCCTCTGGTAACTCAATTTCATAAGCATTCTGTCCCATTTTCTTCAAGACCTTGCATGGCCCAATTTTCTTCATATTCAGCTTATTGTATGTTCCTCTCGGGAACCTTTCTTTCCTCAAATATGCCAGAACCAAATCACCAACTTCAAACTGAAGTTGTCTCCGATGTTGGTCTGCTCTGTGTTTGTACTCCCGACTTGACTTTAATAGTTGCTCCTTCACCTGGCTGTGAAGTTCCTTCATCGCTTCAGTGAATTCTCCTGCACTAGCACTGCTAGTATCAGTCTGTTCTGAATCCCTCAGTTCAGAAACCCCTCTTAGTTGCATTCCATATACAATCTGAAATGGACTTTTCCCTGTGCTCCTGTTCACTGAATCATTGTAAGCAAACTCTGAGTGTGGAAATATATTGTCCCAATTGCTATGGTGCTCTGTCACCAAGCTTCTCAATAAGTCTCCCAGACTTCTGTTGACCACCTCTGTCTGTCCATTCGTCTGAGGATGATAAGCAAAACTAAACATCAAATTAGTTCCTAGTTTCTTCCACAATGTTCTCCAGAAATTCCCTATGAATTTTGTGTCTCTGTCCGAAACTATGCTTTTTGGCAATCCATGGAGTCGCACGATCTCTTTGAAAAACAAATTTGCGATGTGAGTCACATCGTTGGTCTTCTGGCATGGAATAAAATGTGCCATTTTAGAAAACCTGTCAACTACCACAAAGATTGAATCAGCACCTCTTTGTGTCCTCGGCAATCCCAATACAAAATCCATGCTAATTTCATCCCACGGCTTCTCAGGTATGGGCAATGGTTGATAAAAACCCGCATTCTGCTTTCTTCCCTTTGAATGCTGGCAAATCCTGGACCTGTCTACAAACCTCTTGACCTCTGACCGCATCCCTAGCCAAAAGTATGATTCACTCAGTTTTGCAAATGTCTTATCATGGCCAAAGTGTCCTGCTAATCCACCACTGTGCTTCTCTTTCACCAAGTTCTCCCTCATGGAGCAATTCAGAATACACAGTTGATTGCCTTTGAACAACAATCCGTCCTGGATCACATACTCTATCCACTGACTTCTGTCTCTGAGAACTGGATTCTCAGCTGCTTCATAAGCCTCCTTAAATTCTGAATCATCTGCATACATGTCCTTAAGATCATCAAAGCCTAATGTCCCGACTTTGAACTCCTGCAACAACAAACTTTTCCTTCTCAAAGCATCAGCAACTTTGTTAGCAGTACTAGAAATATGCTTTATCACAAAAGTGAAATTTTGCATGTATTCTACCCATTTAACATGCCTCTGATTCAGCTTTTCCTGTTGAGTCACAAATTGTAATGCATGGTTATCACTATATAGAACAAATTCTTTTGGAGTCAAATAGTGCCTCCATTTCTTCAATGCCTGTATGATGGCATAGAATTCTTTATCATATGTGGAATATTTCTCTTTTGCCTCATTCAGCTTCTCGCTGAAATATGCAATTGGTCTGTCCTCCTGACTCAAGACCGCTCCTATGGCAAACCCGCTTGCATCACATTTCACCTGAAATGTCTTTTGAAAATCTGGCAACACCATAATTGGTTGCTCTGTAATCTTCCACTTCAACAAATTGAAGCTCCTCTCAGCCTCTTCAGTCCAGTGAAAATATTTATGTCTTTTTTTCACTGTATCCATCATTGCTGCGCTAATTCCACTGAAATTCCTGATGAATTTCCGATAGAAACTAGCCAGTCCATGAAAACTCCTCACCTCAAATATGTTCCTTGGTGATGGCCAATTCTTAATTACCTCCACCTTATCTGGATCCATCCTTAATTCATTTGCAGATTTAACAAACCCCAAATAAATGAGTTCTATCTTCATGAATGAGGACTTCTTCATGTTTATCAACAATTTCTCCTGCTGTAACCTCTTCATCACAATAGCCAAATGCTTCAAGTGTTCAGCCTTCGTCTTGCTGAAAACTAATATGTCATCCAGATACACGATGACAAATTTCTCAATGAACTCCTTCAGGACTTCATTCATCAACCTCATAAAGGTACTTGGTGGATTCGTCAAGCCAAACAGCATGACAAGCCATTCATACAAACCTTCGTTTGTCTTGAATGTTGTTTTCCATTCATCACCTTCTCTCATACGAATCTGATGATATCCACTCTTCAAATCTATCTTTGAAAATTTTTTTGCCCCACTTAAGCAATCCATCAAATCATCCATCCTTAGCAATGGGAATCTATACCTGATAGTTATCTTATTAATGGCTCTTGAATTAGTGCACATCCTCCAGCCTCCGTCTTTCTTCGGACTAAGTACTGTTGGAACAACAAATGGACTCAAGCTTTCCCTGACCAATCCTTTGTCCAACAACTCCTGGACCTACTTCTTGACCTCCTCATTCTCCTACGGCGTCAATCTGTACGCGACTTTGTTTGGAAAACTAGCTCCTGGTATGAGGTCTATATGGTGACTCACACTCCTCATCGGTGGCAATGAACGAGGTAATTTGTCCACCACAATATCAGCGGACTCTTCCAGCAGTTCCTGAACTTCTTCTGGCAAATCATCCACTCTTGTGCTAGTCAGAACAATTCTTGGTTTTCTAACCACAAAGAATTGTGGATCCTCCTTCTTCTTAACTTCTGTAAGAAGTTCCTTCCCACTCATAAGAAGTACTCAGCTGCTTACTTTCGGCTTCACTTCTTTATCCTCAATTGGACACAACATATGAGTCCTCCCATTCCTCTCCAGGGTATATGTATTCATCCTCCCATCATGAATTACATTTCTATCATATTGCCATGGTCTACCTAGCAATAAATGACAGACATCCATAGGAATAACATCACATAAAATTTTATCATTATATCCTCCTATCTTGATGTCAACTAAGCATTGTTTATTGACATTTACCTGATGTCCCTTCTGTAGCCACGAAACTTTGTATGGACTTGGATGATCAGTTGTCTCCAGCTCCAGTTTTTCTACCATCTCAGTTGAAACGAGATTGTCGGTGCTTCCACTGTCCACGATGACTTTGCACACTCTATCCTTGGTCTTGCAAGCAGTCCTAAAAATATTGTTCCTCTGTGATGAATTCTCCATCCCTTTCTCTGGCATCAAAAGGACTTTTCGCATCACCAATGATCTTCCGCCTTCAGCGTACTCTGCCTCAACATCTCGCCTCTGTGCCTCGGCGATGTGAGTCTCTCATGCTTCTTTCTTTTTCTCTGGACACTCGAACAACCTGTGCCCATTCTTTCCACACGTGAAGCATGTAATTACTCCACCTCTTCCTCTTCCTCTACCTCTGGTATGAGGAAACCTATCATTATCAACATATCCCCCTCTTTGCTCAATTTTTTGTCCTTGTTGCTCAACATATGGCCTTCTCTGTGAGGTTCCACCTCTTTCAACCTTTCCCTGAGGTTTCTTCCATTCCTCCTTGGGCTTCTGGTATTTATCCTGGGAAACTGCTTTGCCTCTGGGATGACTTCTGCCTCGACCTCTCTAACTTTGTTTACGGCTCAGCTTCTCCTCATCTTTCAGAGCCAATTGGTAAGCATCCTCCACCGTTCGGATGGTTGCCATATTTAATTCATCCTGAATTTCATACCTCAGGCCATTCAGATACCTGGCCACCTTTTCGTCATTGCTTTCGCGATGACCGGCCCTGATATTCAACCTGTAAAATTCCTCAGTATACTCCTTCACTGTCATCATCTTCTGTCTCAGGTTCTGCATCCTCCTGAACAAAGAAATTTGATAGTCCCTGGGAATAAATTTTGCCTTCATCTTTGCAATCATCCTATCCCAGCTCTTAATCTTTTGCTTGCCTTGGCAACACCTATCAGCTTGCATTTCATCCCACCATAATGCTGCATGTCCCTTCAATCTTGTGACGGCATGTCTGACCTTCTTATCATATTCGATATCTTCATAATCGAAGTAAGTATCAAGAGCTCTAATCCAGTCTAGCAACTCTTCTGCATCCAGACTCCCTTCATAAGCTGGAATGTCCATCTTTGTTCTCGAACTCATTCGAGTGATAGCCTTAATTAAACGCTCATTGGTTGCATCTTCTACTGGGATTTATTCTTCTTCATGTCCAACATCCTCTTCATCCTTGGATTCACTGATATCTCCTGCATCAACGTTTTGCCTTTGTCTTATCTCCATGTCCTCCATTCTGGCACGAAGATTCCACATTCCTCTTTCCACGTCTGGATTATGTACTTGCCTACCTCTTTCTCTAGACATTTCCCTTTCCTCCTTTGGATCGGGTGATTGTCTACCTCTTCTCCTTGGCGACATGGTGAATTCTCCTCTTTCCTTTGCTACAGAAAGAAAAGAACTTTTCTATGCTCTGATACCACTTGACGCAGGGGTGCTCCTCCCAGGCACGTCCACGCTCATAGGACCTTCTTCTTCTCGGCCTGAAGAACTCGAAGGTTCTTCTATCTCCCTATCGGTAAATCTGCACCCACAACAATCTCCTTCGAGATCTCCCCTTTACTATCGGGAGATCAGCCAGATCTCGCTATCTCGCGAGTTCGTGATTCAAAGCTCCCAACTCTTCCTTTCAAATCTTGCGAGACCCAATCTGGCGATATGGCTATAGCTCCTTCCACATGCAACCGTGGGCTAGGCTTAACCGTTAGCACCTCTCGTAACCTCGCAACCTCGTCGATTGAACCGTCGAGTTTTCACCCACCTGTTCCGCGAGTCCCCGAGATGCGAGAGTTCAACGGGGTATTGACTCCTGTCTCTAGGCAACACGTGTCCACCCTTCGGCCACGCGGTCCCACCTTATGTTCTGCCATGCGCCCACACAAATCTCGGCTCCTCGGCGCTTCGCGACTCGGCGTCCACACGAATCTCGGCTCCTCGGCACTTCGTGACTCGGTGTCCACACGAATCTCGGCTCCTCGGCACTTCGCGACTCGGCGTCCACACGAATCTCGGCTCCTCGGCACTTCGCGAATCGCGAATCCTTTTGTGCCACCTGTATTCCACTCACGCTCCGCTATGGCCCACACTATCCTCCAGCTGTCAGGATTCTACCTTCTCGCAACCTCGCGATCCCCGTGGCCAAATTCTCGGAATTTTTCTTGCGAGATCCCGAGACACGATCCCTCGCGCAGATCCAACGGTCCCCCTATATTCTGGATCCAACGACTGTCCTTCTCTTGCTTCTTCGTGACCTCGTGGCTTGGGATATCCAATGTTTGGGCTCTCAACCTGCGAACTCCTGAGTTCGAGAGATCTCTCGATCTCTCGCCACCTGTCCTCCTTAGATGAATGGCTACGATCCCCTCTCTCCTTCGTCGCTTCGTGTCCTCACACCTCGCGACTTTGAATACCCAATTCTTGGGCTTTAACCCTGCGAACTCCCGAGTTTGCGAGATCTCTTGATCTTTGCCACCTGTCCCCTCGGATGGACGACTACAATCTTCTCACCACTTCACTGCTCACGAAGCTAAAGGGTTTCCTCTTTGGTCCTCCAATGTCTGAGTCTGCGAGATGAGAATCTCCTTACACGCGTCCTCCTCAACGAACGACTCTGATCTTGTAAGGATATCGCGTCTCGCGATATCGCTGCTCTTGCTACACAACTTTTGGGGCTCCAACTCCCGAGTCCCCGATACACGATGCCACGTGTAGATCCTATGGATCCTGTGACTTGGAGTCGACGGATCTGCCTCTCCTAAGCTTCAAACCCTTCAGAATATTCTTGCCTGTAACCTCCTTGCACCTCTGCAAGATCTGACGGTCCTCGGAACTTCGCGAAATCTCCTCAGAAGATTTCGACCGTCCGTTCTTCCTGGGTTAATCCACGAAATGAAAGAGAGTATCTCTCCACGAGATTCCTTCGTCTTTTCGCCAACCTGCGACGTTTCTCCCCGATTTCAAGTCACACTTTTTTACGCTGATCTTCAGCGACTCAGAGGCCTATCCTTCCTGAGCTTTGCTATAATGACTTCAACCTCAACGAGGTCCTCTACACGGCTCCTTGCGGCAAGCCTGCGAACACTTCAACTGTTCGAGCTTCCTTTGACTCTGCGTATGCCCGTAGCAGCAGTCCTTCGATACTTCTGCTCAGTTTCACGACTGAGACTCTCCTTAGCTTGTGCACTCCTTGCACGGCTCTATCAACCCACTTTCACTTCCGAGCGAATTGAGAACAAAAGTTTAACTCTCGATCCTTCTGTCAACGCACTCCTTGCGGACGACTTCAACTGCACTCTTTGCAGGAATCCTTGCTCAAAGAGAAACAATTGTAACTCACCTCACTCCCTCTCGGATTTCAATATCGACACATGAAATCATACACACAGCATGATAACAAATGCATAACAGGAAGTAACTCTCATAAGTAGAGCATTCAACACATATACACAGAGAATAACACAACAACCATGAATCTGAATCAACTTCTTCTATTAATTCAAGATCTGTACATGGGTGTTCTTCCACAGCTCTCTGCTATTCTCCTATGCTCTAGAGTCTTTTTTTTTTCCTGTTGCTAATGTTACAATGATACAAATGAGGGTGTCTATATCTGGTTTCCCTCCTGCACTCTAAAAACTGTCTAATCTAAGAATTCAATTCTATCTACCTGCAACTACTACTATAAATGCCTCTGTCTATCTCAGACGAGAGCGTATGGCTCGAGGTATGAATACATTCTTACCAAGGCACTTAAATTAAATGATCTCATTTATGTTCAGCGCATCAACTTCAAGGGAAAATTTAAAAATTCAAAAACTTGCGCTGGACGTCTTCCAGTTGTCTTCTGCTTCCACGTTGTTTTGCTTGTCGTGAGGGATGCTCCTGCATCATATAATAACTATATTATATAATATAATAATATATAATCTATATCTTGGGGTTAAGCAACTCACAAAAGTTAAAGCTATGGACATCAAAGGGTACCAAGTGGAAATATTAAAAACCTGAGGGCCTATTCTCATCCCTCACATGCCCTATCTCTTCCATTTAGACATCAAACAAGACTTCCCTAAAATTTGGACTCAAATACTCATTGTGCCTATATTTAAAAGTGGAGATAAAAACAATCCCTGTAATTATAGGATAATTATGATTAGCCTCGTTTTAACCAAGTTATGTAGAATTATTTTGGATAAGAAGATCAATTTATAGCTACAAAGACATGGAAAAAGAGTTAAAGGCTAGGATGGATTTATGAGATATCATTCAACTATGTACCACCTTGTTACACTCAAGATCATGATTGTGAAGTGTCACAATAATAAAACCAATCTCCTATGTTGTTTTGTTGAATTTAGAAAATATTTTGACATAGCACCTAGGACTAACCTTTGGAACATATTAGAAGAGCTAGAAGTTCCTTTAAAGTTGACAGCTGTAGTGATAATATTGTATGAGAATGTTATTGCCAAGTATAGGAACACTGAGGGTTGGTTGGAGGAAATTAATTGTAATATGGAATTTAAGCAAGGTTTTCTCATGTCCCCTACCCTTTTTTTGGCATGCACATCAACAAGTGAGAGAGTTGTTTTGAATAAGTAGGTTGTGTCGAATCAACTCTTATGGTGATGGCTCCCTATGATCTCAATAAACAACTAAAATTTGTTAAGGATTGTTTTCTCTAGTATGGGTATGATCATTAACATTGACACAACGAATTTTATCATAATTAAATCTAAAATGATCACTTATACTAGTTTCACAACAACAACTTGGAGGAAGTAATTTCATAAAAATATCAAGGAATTCATCTCCATTGAAATCTTAACTATAACTATAGCATTGACAAAAAGGATAAATGGATGGTGAAAATATTATCATGGACTTGAAAATTGTTGTAAATCAATTGAACTTTGGATATGGGATAAGAAGAAGCCCCTCTTTGATACTCTCGTCACTCCTCCTATCTTATATGGTTATGAAGTTTGGGGATAAAACATCTCTAGAGAATAATGGAGAAAGATAAAACAAATCCAAAAGTGTTTTATAACTTATAATCTCAAAATTAAATTCAATACAACATATCATATACTCCTCACAGAAGCGAGTATTTCCCCATCGAGAGCATGGTTATGACTAGGTACCTAATGTACAAGAACAAGATAAACAACATCGAAGACAAGAGGCTTCCTAAGATTGTTTTAGAATCTGGACAAAACAATATATGGCTCAAGCGAGGATGGCATAAAGATGTCATGTCTTGGTTAAATAATTGGGGAATCAAGGAATAAGTCACGCTATAGAATAACGATAATATTTAAAATATTATTACATCTAAGTTTAAGGAGAAATTGTGGTGAGATAAATAATTAGATGATAAAATAAAATTAAGATACTATAAGGAGATTATCAACCCTAATCTAGAAGACCAAAAATATCTCTCTATTTTGACTAGTGTGAAAAAGAAAACCAACATTGCTAAAATAAGAACAAACTCTCAGAAGATCCATAGTGAAACAGGGCATTGGATAGTTCTCTTAGAAAACCCTGTGTACACCCACATTAGATCACAATTTCAAAATATTTGTTAAAATACTAACCTTCCTAACCTTTTAACTCATCAAAACTTTAGTGATTTATAAACTCTTCTTTTAAATATTTTAGAGCATAGAAATAGATTTAAAAAAAAAAATCAAATAATTCCTTACCTTTTTTAAGGTCTCATAAACCAAATTTAGTCTCAAGAGACGCTAACCCACCACCACCACTATCATAATAAATAAATAATAATAGATATCATACATAAATAATAAAAACATTAAAATAACATACAAATATTCTATTTCAAAAATATTTATCAAATACTCAAACTAGGATCTGAACTAAAATGAGGTGTACATATGATTAAATATTCTCACATAGAAATATAACTAAAATGATGTATATATATACAATTAAATATCATCACATAGAAATATAATACATCATTATTTCTACTTTTAATTTTTCAATTAATAATTATAATAAACTTAATTCTTTAAAACTTTATTAATTATTAAATTTACAACCCAACCAATATGGTTTTCCCTATAAAACTCATTTTAATCCTAAAATCACTTTATATATTAAAAGAATTACCTCTAAATAAAGAGAATGCATACATAACAATACACCAAAGAAGTGAACTTATCATTCACAATATATATCTATTATCAATTTATTAATATAATTAGTTAATTATTATCTTTTATTATTTTATTGTTTTATTTATTCTTAACACGTGTTTTGTCTTTTTTTGTATAATTGTTACTGTTATCACACAGTTTGTAGGAAATGTTTAAGTAGCTTGAAGTCAAGGTTCAGATTGGCGTAACAGGAACATCCCCACCCACTGTCACCTCGATGGGGAGCTCTTTCTATTTAGGGTGGCTAATCCCAAGGGAGACGTCCCTAGTAATATGGGGTTCTGAAGGAGAAGGATCAAGGTTTAAGAATTCAAAGGTTAAAGACAAGCTTCCCTTCACAGATTACTGCCAATGTGATAGTCAAAAGGAAGAAAAAGTTCCACTGGATGGCACCTGTTTGCGAGACAAGACAAAAGAACTAGAACGTGCTGCAGTGGTTAGTGCTTCACAATTTAATGACTATCCTTAACAAATACGAGCATTAATAGATGTAATTATTGACGAAGTTAATGATTGCAATAAAAACTTATGTTAATGTCACTTCTTCAATAAATACAAGAGAGATATAGGCATTCAATGTGTAAAATCAATTCTTTGTATTATCAAATGCAAATCTGCTCATATAAATATTGTTGCTGCGTCACTATTGCAGAAATAAGATGACGTCAGCCCTAAAATCAAATTAGTTTGAGAGACAAAGAGCAAGACATTTTGTCAAATAAGCTTATAGATGTGATTAATAACTCAAAGTCTATCAAAATCAGGTGACAAATGACACAACGTTTCAAGCCAAGCAAAGATCAAAGAAGTGTGACGTCACCTATAATGTTGCTGCTGTCACTATGACATCAGCCCTAAGTTTAGGTTAGTTTGAGAGGCAAAGAGGTAAACGTTTTGCAATCTTAAACAATGAAAATACTTAATACCTCTATGGCTATCAAGGGGTGACCTAGTCGCAACTTTTGGAGCAAACAAGAGTTCAAAAAAGGCTAAGACGTCACCCTAGGGTTAGGGTTAGTGAATTTGCTAGGGTTAGTTAGGGTTTCAAATCAAGGAAGTTTGAAAGAGTTTGTTTAAACACTAAAGGCTCAACGTTGTACTTCTAGACTAGTGCCTTGGGTAAAATGGAGTCAAATGGAGCAATACTAATGGCTTGGAGGGATTTAAACCTAAGGACTAGAATTTTAGGTTTAATGGTGTTGCTATGGCATGGCCACCAAATCAAAACCCTAAGGGGAGGAGGCTCATTCCGGTGTAGCTAAAGCTAGGCCTCATGCTCCTCCCTCTTTCCTTAAGACTCTTTGGCAAAACGGCTAGCTAATAAACACAAATCTATGGCTGAAAAGTGTTGCTTGGGGACAAGGCACTTTCAAACCCTAGAAGCAAACCCTAGGGTATAAAAATAAATTAGGCCTGGGATGCCTTCCTACTTCAGTATGATGTTCAAAACCAACTCAAGAAAAGAGCAGCTAGTGTATTGTAGCTATGGCTAGGCTAAACCTTCTCTAATCAAATGGATAATAAGCACACCATGAGGACATGAAGCCACAACCTACTTGTGTGATGGCTCCCTAGGGTTTTCAATGATTAAACATAATAATAACAATGCAACTATAGAGTAAAGCAATTCTACAACCATTCAACAAAGAAGTTTTGCATGCAAAATGTGCTTACAAATCAATGAAGAGCAATGAGAAATCAAACCCTATTTGTAACACCTTCCAATGATAAGCACCATGCACATACCAAAGATAATCCTCCAAGATGAAGCGCCTCATGAAGATAAAAATAACCAAGAGAGCTAAGGAAGAGCAGAGTCTCACAAGAGAGAGTAAAGTTGTGTTATGTTCAAATGAGGTAAAACATCCTCCGATATATATGATCTACTGACCTTTAATTAACAATTAGGTCATTAAAACAACAGGCTCGATAGGGCTGACTTTACATTATTCAATTATTTGTCACATTACATGCTAAAAATGTAAAAGTGAGCAAAAATGCGTCGAGGCCTATAGGAGGCAGTTGGCCCTTTGGGGGAGCATAATCATCATCAAACCCGGGGCGTTGGCCTCAGGAGCTCTGGCACTGTGTGTGCCAAGCAGAGCCCAACCTGCTGCCATGCTGCTCCCAGGAAAAGCGTCTGACTAGTCACGGGTGGCGTCCTATCCATCAGGACCATCATCCCATGTCTACTTGAGGGTTGAGTCCCCTACATAGGTCAATCACTTAAAGCATTACGATGAGGGGTGTACTTCTTCTTCCTCCATGCAAAGGGCTGCGTCCTTAACTCTATCCTGCCTACACTTGCGTCCCAACAGCAACCACCTAGTGGGCTCTTCAACCCCATGGAGGTCGAACTAATCATCTCCCCATGTGCCTGCAGATCCTACGGTACTGTCATGGGGTATGGTTCTACACATCAAAAACTACACCCTCCATGGGCTCATCGGAGTCCCTGGGTATATAGCAATGTAAATCATATCTCACATCTAAATTTATGAAAACATGTGAAATCCCTAACAAAATCATCTAAGAGCTCAAAGACATTACAGGATCTACTATCATGGAAACAAGAGAACAACTTGTGAATTACCCACCTGAGATGGAAAAGTTCCTCGAAAGATTCAAGCCATGTGTAATGAGATGATATGGTTTAGGGATGTCAATTCATAGTAAGACCAAGGTGAGGGTGTTATGCAGTAGGTGCCTTTGTAGTGATGCCAGATCATGGATGCATTTTTTTCTGGCCCTTTATTGCCTTATCTTTCTTTTATTGCTTTTTACTACAAGCTCAGCTTGAAGGACAACTTGCAGCTTTGGTGGCAGTGGCTTGACATTACCCTTGAGTATCTTGAGGAAATTTGGTTGGCTGTTGATGAGACCCCCTTTCCTTTGTGTCTGACAAAAGTCCCTTTGCCACAGTTTGGTGACGGATGGTAACTTGATATCTAACTAGAAGACACTTATGAACATAATGGACCCGACTTGTGATGAGACCTCCCATCCTCTTAGTTAGGTCTTTCATTTTATTTATTTAATCACATTTTTTTAGAGTCCCTTGGTTTCTTATCGAGAGGCTTTTTATTGCCTTCGGGGATCCCCTGAAGTGAAGCATCTCTAGATTTTATTTTCCTATGGATTTTATCTTTACTGGCTTGCTTTTACCCTGGGCCTTTAGCCCCTTCTTCCCACAGAACAGAGTGTACACAGAGGTCATCTAATGGCCCGGAACTAGGGAATGGGATGGATAGTGGGTATAAGATGAAAAAGAGTATTAAGTATGGTGGGAGCAAACAATGGCTCTGCAAATCCCCCTTGGTGGCTAACGAAACCCTTAGATCTTAAAATACACTAAGTTGCCCATCAATCACCCCAAATAATGGTCAAGTGGATTAATTGTGTAAGATCCAAGAAGTCATCGAAATGAAAGAAACTTAATGCATATATAAAGAAGGTTATAATGATCAAATGCAGCACTATACCATGATAAGAAGGTTATAATGATCAAATATGACACATACCATGATACCTCAGACCAATTACCTCATGGAGCAAGAGCCCTCTCTGATGCAAGCCCAGGCCGGTAGTGATGGAAGATGGTACTACTGACAGGACAAGTCTGGCTAAGAAGAAGAAACATGGGCCCTCCAGGGCCATGCTCAAGTCACTCCTGCTTTCGGTACTCCATGTCTAGGACCATGTGGGCCTCGAGACATGATCTCCTAGTTATCCCTAGATATCGGCGATAACAGTTACCAATTAATTACATAATCAATGAATTTCACCAATCACCATATCTAAATATAAAAAGTTGTACTATATATTTATTATTATGCATTATTATATTTATATTATATTTATTATCTAATATATTATTTATTATTATATTTATATTATATTTATTATATTTATGAATATTATAGTTTCATAGCTTAAGGTTCATTATACATTTTGAATAATAAACAACTCTTAATTATTATCTTTTGACAAAAAATATTCATTACTTATGCATTTAGTTATATTAAGTTTCATTGTTCAACATGTATTTCCCAACTAACTTAGCAGGGACCGTGTTGCCATGCAACCATGTTATCTTTTATTTTCTTTCATTACTCTATTGTTTATTTATTCTTAACATTTGTCTATTTTTCTTGTATATAGTTGTTACTGCCTTAAATTTATTTTCACGCCCAATTCATAAGTCTTTAAAAAAAAATCAATTTTTTTAAAGATATAATTATGTTTTTCAAAATCTTTTTACATTTAATTAAAAAAAACTATACATTCCCATGTAAAAATTAAAAATCTATACAATCCCCTGAATGGGGTGTCAAAGTGTCACTCCTCATGATCACTGATGCCACTTCATTACCTCGAGGCTCGAGAGCCTGTCAATAAATGACAATCGTGGCAGATAATGGCCTCCCATCTGGACGAGTGTACCTGCACCAACAATCAATTGAAGGGAAAGGTTATTTATGAGATTCATAGTGTTTGGTTGTGGAACACAATGTACATTGGGAGCATGCTTGAGGCAAAGGATGGGGCACAAGATAACATTCACTACCACAACTCAAGAATTATAGAAGGAAAGGACTATCATGGAATTCGACAAACGTGCTTTGAAAATATTCCTATGAGCTCCTTGACCCTCTCGCAACCACCCTAGTCACTCCAAACATGCATCCACCCTGGTCTCTTCAGTTTATTCATCTCGCCAGACCCTATGGTCAGAAGTGGTCAAGGAAGAAGAGGTCATCATTACAACTAACGTCTATGATTCCTTGCACCCAAAAGGAAGCCATGGCTTCTGCTAAGGACTTTCACTCCCACACCCTTGTTGAGACTAGCACAAAATTAGAGTTAGCCAAGGAAAATATCTGAATGGACATAGCTTTAACCAATGATGAGGAGGTCGATGTTGAATTCATTGGTTAAAGCTAGATACAATGAATACTTGAAAGCATATAAATGCTAGTACTTGTTTGCAAGATGAACTAACATCTCCCCTAGGAGATAATTCTAGTTTTTCTTCTAGGTAGGTCACCTTGGTAATAATATGATGATTACCATGAGATTGTCTTTTATTCTTGTTGACATAGATATGTTATTATGAAAATGCTATTATACTTTTTGTTCTTGTTTTCTTGTTCCGAGAAGGTTACCATGGAGGAATGATTGATCACAACATTAGAAGAGTGTTGTTCCATTCCTTATTATTGTATTTTTATTTTGGCTCTTGTTCTAGGTAGGTTACAAGAAATAACTCTAAGAAGGATCTACTGTGATTATTATTCTCGTTACTGTTTTTGTAAGAGTATTATTCTTGTCTAATGTTTTCCCTTTTTTGTTGTCCTTGTTCCGGGAAGGTCACATGTGATAACTCTGAGGGAAGCTACAGTGACGGTTGCAGGAGACAACATATTAGATGGTCTCAAGTTAGAGACATGGATCAAAATATCCAAATAAGAAGTTGTATACATGATCCTATACATCCATTTACTGAAGAGGTAGAAGACGAAGAAGGGTATTTTATTGTGGGAAACTGAGTATCTCATATGAATATTGACTATAAGGAGCATAAGGCTCCAAAGATGATCGAACAAATTCCTTTAGTGTAGTTGATCACTCTTCAAATTAGGTAGAGTTAGTAGAGATATAAGGGTCTACTCATAATTGTTATAGTAACCAAGAAGAAGACAACATGGTCCTGTGACACTTTTCAGGATAAAAATATATAGATATATAGCATTGATGATCCATATCACGAGGATAAGATGGATCCACTAGTGGTGAGGAAGGTGGCCCCACCAAGTACCAACTCAAAAGGAGATAGATTTTAGACAGAGTCAGCCCTCCCGATCTAGTAGGGAGGAGTAGCCTCCCTAGGACCATTCATAGGAGACTTCAAAGGAAATCATTCGAATATTATCTAGACTTAGAGGGATTCAAGATTTAGAGGGAGCATGGAGACTCAGAATGAGCCTGATCTTAGAGAGAGCCAATGTCTTAGAGACTTTCATTCATAAAGTATTCCTCCTTAGATTCAAATGGAAGAGAGACGTCTTCCAGGACTGATAGACATGTGCCATGAGTTGATGAGGATAGATCAAAGCTTCATAGGCTTCGAGGAGATATGCGATGTTATGGGAAGATTCCCTTTCTTTAGTAGAATTTTCTATAGTGACCGAGGAGGAAGCGAGTCAGAAGGATTGAGATATATATCTTTTCCTTAGTTCCGAGACTAGAAGGGAAGTGAGTGGTGACTTCCAAGTTGTTCTACAAGATCAAACATGTTGTAGATAAATATCCTAGAGATGTACAAAGCACGATTTGTGTCTAGAGGATTTTCCCAGCAAGAGGGAGAAGACTCTAACGAGACACTTGCTCCAGAATATTGCTACCAAAAAACAGGTAGCAAATGTATTGACCAAGCCCCTATCCAGAGTTAAGTTTGAGTATTTTAGAGACAACCTTGGAGTGGTCCATAAATACTTCTCTAGTAGTGGGAAGTGATTTTTTTTTCCAGTAGTGAGATGTGTTCCCCAATAGTGGGAAGTGATCCCTAATAGAGGGAAGTGATGAGATACCTAGTAGTGGGAGATACTCCAGCGTAGGTTGGTATTCCAATGCAGGTTGGTATGCTACCCCAACGCAGGATGGTATGATACCCCAACACAGGTTGGTACTCCAACGTAGGCTGCTATGCTACCCTAGCGCAAGTTAGTACTCCAACGCAGGATGGTATGCTACCCTAGTGAAGGTTGGTAATCCAATGTAGGCTGGTATGCTACCCCAATGTAGGTTGGTATGCTACCTCAACGTTGGCTAGTATGCTACTCCAACGAAGGCTAGTATGTTACCCCAGTGCAGGTTGGTATGATACTCCAACAAAGGATGGTACACTACTCCAGTAGAGCACATAACTTCTTATGATGTATGGATTCATGAAATTCAACAAGACAATGTCCGAGGTGTGCAGAAGCACAAAAGTAGTGACAATGATTGTGCCAAGAGGAATGCCTTCCTCGTTAAGAGGGAGTGTTAAATTTTTGAGTCATATTCTTTGTGAGCTGGCGAGTTACTAGTTATGTATGAACTAGATGTCGACTTGTAGTGTCGGAAATGATTCTCAGTTAGAGTGTTGATCAGTAGCATCGCAGGTTACTAACTGGGGGGGCAACCAATAGTGTTGGAGGTGTTTTCCAGCTAGATGGATAATGTGCGACTATGATGGTTATACTTGTTACATGACCTGTTTGATCATATGATAGCTTGTGTGGCTATGGTGATGCTACCTATAGACTGGTCTGCAAGACCATGTGAGTCTTCCCCATGACATGTGAGATGGATGGATGTGTTTGAGACAACTACATGAAAATCATCTTGGTTAATACCTCCCTAGCTAAGAGGGAGTGTTGAAATTTTATTAGTTGCGGGAGGTATTAACCTCCAAATGTAGCCTTTGTACTTATATTAGAATATTCATGAAGTAAGAGAACCATTAAACAGAGCTGTGAAAAACCGAGAAGACAAGTCGACCTAGTAGAATAAATAATATTAGAATATAATTACTAGAAAGTCAGGTCGGTCTAGCCAGAAAAGTCACTAGACAGATTAATATAAACAGAGGATGTTTTAGCTCATTTGGATACCCATTCATAGCGCAAGTCTTGTGGGGAGCTGCAGTTGGAGCTGCAAGGAGGAATAAGGGCGTATGGTCATCTCTTAGTCTTGGTTTCTCTCTAACGCTATCAAGTGATATTCTTAGTGATGCTCTTGGTGGTTCTTGGTGAAACTCTTGGTTATATTCTTGTTAAGTATGGTGCAAGGTTAAGAGAGTAGTGCAGTTGCAGCTACTGCAGTTTTGTATGGCACTTGTTCTGTGGATATGGAGACTCTCTTTCTTGTGCATTACCCTTGGAGAAGGAGCACTCTACTTGTCTTGAGTTGCTGCTGTAGTTAACAACTAGGGTTTATCTATTGGTTCTAGAGTAGGCTTGATGGAATTATTCTAAGTAAAGGTTAGTGTGCTCAGGGGTGGCATATTGAATGCCTATGGTTGAGTGACAATGATGTGATTTTGTCTATGGTTAAACGAGCATACCAAAATTTCAACAAATTTTTTCGCCCCCATTCTCACGAAAGTGTTACCTACCTTCATGATGTTACCCCTACACATAATAGATAATAATGGATATTTTACAATAAATAATGTAATATCAATAAGGAGGTACGATAATAATAATAATAATAATAATAATAATAATAATAATAATAATAATAATAATAATATATTGTACAATATTTAATATTTAATATAATAATATTATATAATAACTATATTATATAATATAATAATATATAATCTAGATTTTGGGGTTAAGCAACTCACAAAAGTTAAAGCTATGGACATCAAAGGGTACCAAGTGGAAATATTAAAAACCTGAGGGCCTATTCTCATCCCTCACATGCTCTATCTCTTCAATTTAGCCATCAAACAAGACTTCCCTAAACTTTGGACTCAAAGACTCATTGTGCCTATCTTTAAAAGTGGAGATAAAAACAATCCATGTAATTATAGGATAATTATGATTAACCTCATTTTAACCAAGTTATGTAGAATTATTTTGGATAAGAAGATCAATTTGTAGCTACAAAGCCATGGAAAAAGAGTGAAAGGCTAGGATGGATTTATGATCTATCATTCAACTATGTACCACCTTGTTACACTCAAGATCATGATTGTGAAGTGTCACAATAATAAAACCAATCTCCTATGTTGCTTTGTTGAATTTAGAAAATATTTTGACATAACACCTAGGACTAACCTTTGGAACATATTAGAAGAGCTAGAATTTCCTTTAAAGTTGAGAGCTATAATGATAAGATTGTATGAGAACGGTATTGCCAAGTACAAGAACACTGAGGGTTGGTTGGAGGAAATTAATTGTAATATGGAATTTAAGCAAGGTTTTCTCATGTCCCCTACCCTTTTTTGCCATGCACATCAACAAGTGAGAGAGTTTTTTTGAAGAAGCAGGTTGTGTCGACTCAACTCTTATGGTGATGGGTCCCTATGATCTTGATAAACAACTAAAACTTATTAAGGATTTTTTCTCTAGTATGGGTATGATCGTTAACATTAACAAAACGAAGGTTATGATAATTAAATCTAGAATGATCACTTATACTAGTATCACAACAACAACTTGGTGGAATTAATTTCATAAAAATATCTAGGAATTCATCTCCATTGCAATCTTAACTATAACTATAGCATTGAGAAAAATGATAAATGGATAGTGAAAATGTTATTATGGACTTGAAAATTGTTGTAAATCAATTGAACTTTGGCTATGGGATAAGAAGAAGCCCCTCTTTGATACTCTCATCACTCCTCCTATCTTATATGGTTATGAAGTTTGGGGATAAAACATCTCTAGAGAATCATGGAGAAAGATAATAAAATCCAAAAGTATTTTATAACTTATAATCTCAAAATTAAAGTCAATACACCATATCACATACTCCTCACATAAGCGAGTATTTCCCCATCGAGAGCATCGTTATGACTAGGTACCTAATGTACAAGAACAAGATAAACAACATCGAAGACAAGAGGCTTCCTAAGATTTTTTTAGAATCTAGACAAAACAATCTATGGCTCAAGTGAGGCTGGCATAAAGATGTCATATCTTGGTTAAATAATTGGGGAATCAAGGAAGAATTCACTCTATAGAATAACGATAATATTTAAAATATTATTACATCTAAGTTTAAGGAGAAATTGTGGTGAGATGAAGAATTAGATGATAAAATAAAATTAAGATACTATAAGGAGATTATCAACCCTAATCTAGAAGATCAAAAGTATCTCTCTATTTTGACTAGTGTGAAAAATAAAATCAACATTGCTAAAATAAGAACGAACTCTAAGAAGATCCATAGTGAAACAGGGCATTGGATAGTTCCTAAAACATCGTGGATCCAAATAATTTGTCATCTTTGTGATACTAAGAGGGTTGAAGATAAAAATAACTTTCTCTTAGAAAGCCCTGTGTACACCCAAATTAGATCACAATTTCAAAATATTTGTTAAAATACTAACCTTCCTAACCTTTTAACTCATCAAAACTTTAGTAATTTATGAACTCTTGTCTTAAATATTTTAGAGCATAGAAATAGATTTAAAAAAAAAATTCAAATAATTCCTTATCTTTTTTACGATCTATAAACCAAATTTAATCTTAAAGGACTTTGACTCCACCACCACCACTATCATAATAAATAAATAATAATAAATATCATACATAAATAATAAAAACATTAAAATAACATACAAATAATCGATTTCAAAAATATTTATAAAGTACTCAAACTATCTCACTAAAATCTTAACTAAAATGAAGTATATATATGATTAAATATCATCGCATAAAAATATAATACATCATTATTTCTACTTTTCAATTTAATAATTATAATTAACTTAATTCTTTGAAACTTTATTAATTATTAAATTTCCAACCCAACCAATAATTATTAAATTTCCAACCCAACCAATATAGTTTTTCCTATAAAACTCATTTTAATCCTAAAATCACTTTATATTAAAAAAATTACATCTAAATAAAAAGAACGCATACATAACAATACACCAAAAAAGTGAACTTATCATTCACAATATATATCTATTATCAATTTATTACTTAATTATTATCTTTTATTACTCTATTGTTTTATTTTTTATTTATTCTTAACATGTGTTTTGCCTCTTTTTAATTAATTTATTATATATATATATAACTTTATTGTTTTATTTATTCTTAACATGTGTTTTTGCCTCTTTTCTCATATAATTGTTATTAATTATTAATTATTATTATTATTATTTTTTCAATATTATTATTATTATTTTATTTATTCTTAACATTTGCTTATTTTTCTTGTATAGTTGTTACTGCCTTAAATTTATTTTCAGGCTCAATTCATAAGTCTTTAAAAAAAAAAATCAAATCTTTTAAAGATATAAATTATGTTTTTCATTTTTTTTTAAGAAACTATACATTTCCAATATAAAAATTAAAAAACTATACAATCCCCCGAATGGGGTGTCAGAGTGTCACTCCTCACGATCACTGATGCCACTTCATTACCTCGAGAGAGCCCGCCAATGAATGACAACCGTGGCAGATAATGGCCTCCCATCTGGACGAGTGTAATGGCAAGCTAGCTACTCGCTAGTTGTGTTATATTTTTTTGTCAATAAGCCCTAAAAACAATTATATTACAGTTGGTCTGATTTCCCATATGGCAAGCGCTCGCTAGTTGTATTATATTTTTTTGTCAATATAAATTTTTGGTCTGGATAACTGGCAAAAAAAAAATAAAAATTATACA
>SNQJ01S0029368.1:114716-125994 GCA_010110895.2 Picea sitchensis | reverse complement strand
TTTAAAATTTTGATATCACATAATTTTAATATTTAATTAATTATAAAATTTAATTTAATAAAATAATATTGATGTATATTGCTTTAGAAAAACTTTTCAGTGTTATCATTCTCATTGAGTTGACTTTATACTATTTTAGATATATTGTAGTAAATTTTTATAATATTGTATAATGTTTCATAAATTTTAATTCTTAAATTGAATTTTTTAAACCATACAAATATATTTTAAAATTTTGATATCACATAATTTTAATATTTATTTAATTATAAAATTTAATTTGATGTATATTGCCTTAGAAAAACTTTTCAATGTTATCATTTCTCATTGAATTGTGTAGCATGCCATTATGGCAATCCAAGGAAAAAAGGAAAATGATGATCTCAAGATTTATAAGAACAAGGTAGCTATGATCTTGTCCTATCATGGTCCATAGCTAAAGCTTTAGGACAATAAAGGCCATACCTCCATTTTCTTTGTATAATATGGAAATCTATTGTCGGTTCTTTCCAAACTACTCATGACCGATGTTACTTGACGAAGATGGGTAAAGAGGAATAGTGGGTGTGGGATATTGGGACTTAGTAGGGATAAATGAAGAAGGCACACACTAATTTATCTCTCCTTTACCTTGGATATAGACTTATGCCTCCGTTGTTATCCTATTATTTTTGGGAGGTAAGGTAATAGTTAAAGCATTTTGAAATTTTGACTACAAGGTCCAATCAAATGGATATTTGGGCATTGAAGTTTTAGGCTTGGAAGTGAGTGAGATGGTCATCAGATTTTGAATATTTGAGATCTTGCAGTGAGATGTTCATTAAATTTTGAATGTAGGGCCTTGGAAGTGAGTGAGTGAGATGGTGACTAAATTTTCAATGTAATGTTTAATAAAAATGGATATTTGGTTATTGGAAATGAGTGAGATGGTCATCAAATTATAGAGAGTTGGAAATAAGTTAATATTATTGGAGTTAATGGTTTCCACATTGTCATTTTTGTGTTTTTCTTTAATGGTTTTCTTAATAATCATTTTTTTTTATCAGTACATCAAACCATTTTATTATATTTATCAGAGTAAGGAAATATATAAAAAACCACTTGATTGTTGGTTTACACTTGGGGAAACCAAACCAACAATAATGATCTGTATTATATTGAGAATGAAATGGACCACACACATAAATATAGAGAGTACAACAATACAATGAAACCCAACTTTTATTAATGAATAAAATAGTACTGTAGAATACAAACTAGCTAGAATGGTGGTAGCTTTATCTTTGAAGAGAAAGAGAGGTCGGCTACGCTCACTCACAAAAAGTTGATTGCAAAGAAGCCGAAAATGGAATCCTAAAAAACAAAAAGGAAAAAACCCTAACCCTAGAAGATGAAACACCAAAAGTATTGTGGGCCCCGAGGTGGTTAGTTGATATGTCAACTTCTCGAGGGTACAATTTTTGCATACGATCTTCATTTGGGGTGCACAATAGCTCGTTGGAAATAAATATCCAAGGATTACAACTTTTGGCTGGGGCCAGAGCATGTCGATGGCTACCCTTGGGCCCCCGAATGTCCAAAAAATACCATTTAGGGCATTGCTGATGTTTGGATTTGTTAAGACCGAAACAACAACCTCATGAGGACATGAATCCCCCTTCGTTTTTATAAAGGTGGTACTCCTCTTCGACTAAAATATATATCTCAAATATCTTGGATTATCGAGGATGCTAAACAACAAAACCTAGATTTTTATTGCTTGGATCCGTACATGAAATGGTTCTTCATTACCCTGATATGATATTTATGTGCAAATATAAATCTTTTTACAATATAAAGATGAAGGCTTCAATATTAGAATATCTTTATGGTCAACATCGTATACACAACCTTCTAAAACATATACAAAGAGAGAATAAATCCATGTCTTCTCTCAAGAAAAATGAGAGAATAATTTTGATAATCTCAAAGAACTTTAAAAGAGTTATGCATTTAATACTGAAAAAAATATGATGGAAATACTTCAAAATCTCAACCTCATAGATCATATGGTCTGAGAAACCATTAAAGTAAAAACTCAAAGTAGTTCTTTGTGGAGTTTCATTCATAAAAATATTCAACAATACACAAATCTATGACAGTCACATTCATGGTTGTAAATACTCCATGATCATATATAAGAAAAAGTCTTTGAAGAATACAAGAACGAACACTGGAGACTCAACCCCATGCTTGGTTTAGAAATACAAACATAAAGCCATGAGAAATCAATGTAGAAGAAGAAGGAAGAAGAAGATGGATATCTCTATCCCTTGATTAGAAGCTTGGTTGCATATTAATGAATGAATACTTATGTTCTAACTTTCTACCCTCGTGATGCAACCTTTTTTGTCTCTAACTCCTTGTCTCTGTTTTGATGACGATTTTTTTCTCTTTTTGAAACCATTTCTTCTAACTCCTATAGTAGTTAGGGATTTTTCTTTCTTGGAGAGATCAATTTAATTAATGATTCAATTAAGTCTCATTAAAGCATTTGCATCATTAATATTCATATATTGAAATGGGTCCCTTTCCATCTTTAATAAAAGTTTCTTAATAAACTTATATTTTGAAAAATTTAATTAACAACCCTTTTCAAGAGGGGACTGTTTTTTTATTTTATGGATGGGATACCAAACATTTCATCCATGAAAACTAATTTATATGTGATCTTCGTCATCTTATATTTAAAAAGAGTCCTCCTGGGCGCAATTTCAATTCCTGGATCTCAAGATATGAGCTCGTGAAGTTGAGGTGTCAAGCAAATTTATCAGCAAGGCATAAAAATATTGTTGACTGTTATTTTAATTTTTGAGAAATTTATGGAAATGTTCATCTCTTAAGACATGTCTTATCATCTTCTTCATTGAAATATATTTCCAACGAGATATAGTTTGCGCGATTCTAAGTCTCCGATCTCAAGATATGGCCTTCAAAAGATTAAAACTCAATAGTCGTCAATTGATTTGATAGGGAAATCTAGGCCCTTGGTTTAATTTTATTTTCTCTCCTTTGAAAATTCGTCTTTTCTTCACAAATTGTTATCCCACATGCATGGGATTTTAAAAGGTTTTAGTGTATATAATGAAAAGTGTATTATACACTTAGTAAGAAACAAAATAAGACCATGGAGAATTATAGGTCGATCTCTTAGGAATTTAATTAAATAATTAATATTTTGACCAACTAGTCATCCTCCACCCATTCCCAGTGCCTAGTGGCATCCTCATAATCACCTATTCAACAATATACATGTAAGTGCCTAGTGGCATCCTCATAATCACCTATTCAACAATATACATGTAATTAGTTGATAATTTAAAAAAAAACACTACCACATGTCACATTCTAATTCGTCACCACATGTCATGTGGAAGCAATGCTTAGTTGCCACGTGTCTTCCATATGTAACATCCTCATAATCACCTATTCAACAATATACATGTAATTAGTTGATAATTTAAAAAAAAACACTGCCACATGTCACATTCTAATTCGTCACCACATGTCATGTGGAAGCAATGCTTAGTTGCCACGTGTCTTCCATATGTAACCATGTGTAGGATGCCATGTGTCTTCGTGTGGTTGGATATCAAATATACAGTGCCTAGTGGCATCCTCATAATCACCTATTCAACAATCCACATGTAATTAATTAAATAATTAATATTTTGACCAACTAGTCATCCTCCACCCATGCCCATTCAGTGCCCAGTGGCATCCTCATAATCACCTATTCAACTATCCACATGTAATTAATTGATAATTCAAAAAAAAAAACCCACCACATGTCACATTCTAATTTGTCACCACATGTCATGTGGAACCAATGCTTAGTTTCCACATGTCTTCCATATGTAACCATGTGTAGGATGATATGTGTCTTCATGTGGTTGGATATCAAATATACAGTTCCCAATGGCATCCTCATAATCACCTATTCAACAATCCATATGTAATTAATTCAACAATCCACATGTAATTAATTGATAATTCAACAAAAAAAAATTGCTACATGTCACATTCTAATTCATCACCACATGCCTTCCATATGTAACCATGTGTAGGATGCCATGTATATTCGTGTGGTTGGATATCAAATATACCATATGAAAATATACCGTATGGCATGATTTCATAGATTAATAAAATTTCAATGCCATCCAATAAGTGATTTCCACATGCCATGGAATGAGTTGTTAGCAATAAAATATTAGGAAATAAGGTAAGTGGGGAAATGAATTAAGTATGGAAGGAGTGGACGAGAAGGAATGAGGGAGGGATAAGGTGACGGATAAGGAGGGGGTCACAAAGAAGAAGAGGGAAGAAGAGAAGGAGGGGGTTGTGGGCCACCGTGGATGAGGAGAGATAAGGGGATGAGGAAGGAGAGGAGAGGTGAGCGGATTGAAGTGAGGGAGAATGGGGTGTGTTAGGAAAATTGAAAATATAAACTAAGTATGTGGTGGTATTGGGGAAAGTGGAAATAAGGAGAAATGAGGGATGCATTCCAAGATGTGTATTCCACAAGACATAAGGTGTTGTATTCCACAAAATTTACATGGTTTATTCCATGGAATTTGAATTTTACTTGGTTTATTTCACGAAATTTGAATTTTATGTGATTTATTGCATGGAATTTTACGTGGTTTATTCCACAAAATTTTAAAAGAATTGTAAGAGGATTTATTCAAAGATAATTATAAATGTTTCCAAGAAATGTTTTGGTTCCATGAGAATGATCATGGTTCTAAAAATTTTTTGTTCCAAAAAAATTGGCTTTGTCGCAAAAATGAAGAAGCGCTCATTGGGTGTTTGAATATAAACCTGGATATGTTGAGCATACAAACTTAGATTTTGAATCTGAAAAATGTGTGGCATAGTTGAGACTGAACGATATGAAATGGACTTATAATAGTTCAAAACATTTCATCTTATGATGTCATTTTTTTAATTATTCCAAGAGAGGAAAATCAAGATGACCCAATTTTTATCAACATGCCTCAAAACGTCTCTGAAAGTTTGGGACCCAAAAATTGTAGAAAATTTGCCAAGAAGATAGAGAACTATTGTGTCAGTGTAAGTGGTGGATGGACACAAATATCCACCTCGATCATTCCTCCCCTCTTAAGAAGAAATGGTATCCATTATGTCAAGTTCCCAGATTAGATGGGGAAACTTCTGTTGAATTTGGATCTTGGCGAGCCACTTGCCTTGGTGAAGAAGCTTCCCTTTTTTGATGACTTGATAGAGATGCATGTTTTATTGGCAGGTGCCTTTCATCTTTGTATCTATTATTTGATCAACTTTATCCTACTGAAGGTAGTCAGGGTTGAGTTCTTTAGGGGCCAAGTTCTCAACTACCTCTGAGGTGTCCAGTGGAGGTTAAAAATATGGGAGAATGAGCTCCACATTAAAGACTGGATATAGGACAAGGAACAAGGGAAAACTTAATTTAAAAGAATTATCACCTACATCCTTGGTGATGGTGTAAGGACCATATGGAAGTGGGAGAATCTTGTGATGGGGTCCTACAAGGTGCTCCTTCTGCAAATGTAACCAAACCTTATCAACAACCGGAAAATTGTGTGGAACCTGTTGTTCATCATGTTGTTGCTTGTACTTATCATTGAATTTCTACAAGATGTCACAGACTTGTTGGAAAATGTGTTGAATCTGTTCAACAAATATGGATTTCCTATCAACCTCATTTTGAGGATGGGAAGAGCTACATCAATTGGGGCCAATGGATAGAACCCAAAGCACACTTGAAAAGAGTTGTGGCCAATATATCTATGAAGGGATCGATTGTAGCTATGTTGAACATAAGACTCTCATCCCATGTGTGGGAATGTTTGGAGTTGTACATTCTTAGGATATGCACAATCATCCTATTGACTACCTCCATCTATCCATCAATTTGGGGGTGGAAGGTAGTTGATTTGGTGATCTTGGTGTCTATTAGTGACCACAGTCTGTAATAGAATGTACTCAAGAACTTTCTATCACGATCTAAAATAATATTGTATGGTAGCCTGAAATGAATCCAAACATGCTAGAAGAATATATTAGTAGTGGCCTCAACTATGATACTCCTCTTGTAGGGTGTCAAAAATGTCATATTAGAGAATCGATCAACAACCATGAAGATATAATCATTACCATGCTTGGTTGAACGTAGACCGAACATTTAATCCATGGATATGGACTCCCAAGGTCTATAAGGAGTAGGCATAGGGGTCTATAACCCATGTTTCTTAATGGCGGGTTTGGTGATGGAAAAGGCAGTGCATGATCTAATATACTCTGACATCTTGTCGAAGCTTCAACCAATAAAAATACTTTTGCAGTGTTGCCACTATTTTTTTCATGCCAAAATTTCATGCCACCTGACTGTAATGAGATTCCCAAATCATCTTTGCATGCTCACTTGAAGGAACATAGAGGTGGCCCATATGGCATAGCATTCCATCATAGATATGAAAGTCTAGAACTAGTTTGTGTACACTTAATGTTTAATAGGTGGAAGAAAAATCAGAGTCATTGTTGTATAATTGTGGCCACACATAGGTATCATTCCCATAGGAGTTAAGGACTATGGTTAGTGCCACAACTAGGTTTCGAATGAGACATTCTGCAAAATGGTTGACGCTGACCTTATTGTACTTGATGTTCAAGTGAAATTTTTGCAGGTATGTGGACCACCTCTAATGGAGGTCACTCTGTAACTTTCCTTTTGTCTGCATCAATTACAAAGGCCTATGATTAGTGTGGATGATTTTTTCCTTTCCTAGAACATAATTCTTCCACTATCGACATGCTTGCACGATGGAGTACATCTCTTTGTCATAGGTGGGATATCTACGAATAACATCAGATAGTGTTTCACCGTGATAGGCCATCAAATGTCCCTGCTAAGTGAGGACTACACTAACAGAATAGTCATAAGCATCTATATCAACCTCAAATGGTTGTTGTAGGTCTAGAAACATGAGGAATGGTGTAGAGAAGAGGCAATGTTTCATATCCCGGAATACTTTTTGTTGTGATTCATACCAGGAAAACTTGGCTTTAGCTCCACCCTTAGTCACTTGAATTAAGAGACAAGTGATATGAAATAATCCCAACATGAACCTACGAATAAGTTGGTGAGGCCCAATAAGTTGTAGATATGTCATATTCTTTGGGGCTATCCAGTCACAGATGACTTGGATTGCACCCCATGTTCATCTATGATGTATCCCAAGTATTGAATTCACTACACACCGAATGGATATTTCTCCATATTGGAATATAACTTATGTTTCCATAGGGTGATTAGGACATGTTGGATGTGTTGCAGATGATATACCTAGTTCTGACTAAATATGAGGATGGCATCCAAATATACGACCACAAAAGAGTTTGTGAATGGAAACAATATATCATCCATCATTCTCATGAATTTCGTTGGAGCATTAGTCAAGCCAAAAGGTATGATCAACCATTCGAAAAGGCCTTCTTTAGATTTGAAGGTTGTTTTCCATACATTTGTTTGTTCTATTGGAACCTGGTGGTATCCAGACTTCAGATCAATCTTACTAAAGAAATTGACACCCTTAAGTTGATTAAGAAGATAGTCAATCTGAGGGATTGGGTATCGATTCTTGACAGTGATATTGTTTATAGCTCTATAATCAATACAAAGTTGCCATGTCCCATCCTTCATCTCTACCAATATAATTGGGTTCCCAAAAGGCAAGGATCTTGTTCAAATGTGCCCCTTATAGTGAGGTGGAGATTAATGATTTTAGTGAAAAAAAAGTTGAGAATGAAAGTATGGAGAGCCCATTTGAGGAACTTCTACCTAAAGAATACACACTTAAAAAATAAAATTCATGGTGAAATTTATGAGGAAGAAGTAGATCCCCATGAAAGAGAGAATCATATTGGAAAACCCCATGAAGTGGAGACCTAGGTGCAATTAGCTCCACATACCATAATCCCAATGGATAACCCCCTTGAAGAATAAAAATACCTTGGAAAAGAAACCAAATGGAATAGGAAGAATGAAGAGGAGGCCCTTGAAACAAAACCTAATTGAGTAGGGAGAATGAAGAGGAATTCATTGAAATTGAAACTCAATTGAATATGAAGAATGGAGAGGAATCCCTTGAAAGTGAAACCAAGTTGAAATATAAGGATTTTCTTGTTATCCCTTGTTGAGTCTTGTTGGGTTTACTATGGGTTGACCCAGGTTCTGACTACAATATTACCAAAAAACCCTTCTACCATCGGACCTTCCAGATACCAGAAGGAAACATAGCGCATAAAGTGCACTATGAAGTCTCACTCGAGATGGCTTCTATGGGTGGTCACAGGACTCAGATGTATGCAACCCAGGGATGAGATGTGTATCTCTAAGAGGCATTTAAACTATTCAATGCTAACCTTCAAACCCTCATTAGATCTCACTCCAAACCACTGCCATAACTATTTTAATAGGGCTTCATCAACCATCATAACCACATGTGCTTAATGACAAGCATTTATCTACTGTAACACAATATTATGATCTAAGCACTAGCTATATCATTTATTTACTTAGATTTATTCTGCATATTCCATTAGTTATTCTTACTGCACAGTGTTCATTCATTTTTCATATAACATATTCATCATAATAACTCATTAAAGAAAATACAATAATAAACACTGCATACAATCACATAAAACACATATATACCATGGTTCACCCCTCCTGGGGCTACGCCCACAAACATTTGTCACTTGGGCTCTTTAATCATATTCTCTGCAAATCCATCACTGCGCATTGTACAATTCTTCTACCATTACATTTGATCTCCATAGATCGCTAAAGTCTCTCAGCAAGATCTTCTACTTAACCCAAAAGGACCTAATACAACCTCAACAAAAAAAAGGACAACAACAACAACAACAAAAACAACCTTCTCATCGTCCTATTACATTCTAATTATACAAAACTGGGGCAAAGCCTTTACAAAAACCATAACCATAAGCAGATTAGATTTTCCCACTTTCTCCTTGACTTAATCTCAGTTGGTCCTCGATCCAACCATTGCTCCAAGTCAACGCTTTTCCACTTTTCAACTGCCCCGCAACAATTTGTCCACTTTGTAACTGCTTTTCTTGGCACTACTTTTTTTCCTCTTTTTTTGGCATCTCTTTCCCTCTATTCCCAACATGATCCTTTGTTTTTTGATGTTTCTTTAATTCCTTGAAAACCTATTCAATTTTTCCCAAAATTGGATTGTGCCAACAGGCCCCCAACACTGACATTGTGACTCATCCCGAGTCACTCACAAACTCCAATATCTTTCACTACTTGTTCCAATTCTTTGTACATCTTTTCTATCCCATGGAATTTCTCTTGAGCTTGGTTTCTCTTCTCTATCATGGCCTCTACGACCTGTACGGTGACTGGAGGTATTAATATCTCACCCCCCTCCAAGCCTATATGTTCGATGCTCAATTTTACTGCGTCAATCTCCACAACCATCTTCTCTTCCTTATCCTGTAAGGGCTCCAACTAAGCCTGTCTTTCCATCTTCTGCATCTGTAACTCTTTTTCCTCTGCCTATAAGCTCTTCATCTCTACATCCGTCTTGATCGTCTTTGGTAGTGACATTGTTTTTTGTCACTACTTTACATCTGCCATTGCTGTATGCAATTGGTCTTCCTTCCCGTGCAACTCTTGTAGATTCCCATCCTCTAATATATGTGTCCACATTTGGGTTCTCCTTTCCCATAGTTCTGTCATTCTATGTATACTCTGCACGATGTTCTCTGTCAATGTTGTTGCGTCCTACTCTCTTTGCGTTCTAATTTCTGGAGGAGTAGTAGGTACTGCACGCTCCTCCAGCTCCTTGATCTGTTCCTTATACTTCTGCATAGCCTACGTTATTTTCCTTATCTTGTCTTCCGAAGATGCTTCCTATGATTCTACGCTTTCCAAGATGGCTCAAATACTATATTTATTTTCTCATCCATCGCATCCAATTTTTGTTGCGCTATCTTCTTCACCTTCTCTTCTTGGCTAACTGACTCCTTCAGTGAGGTGTTTTCTTCCTGCACCAATTGCAAGTTCGTCGCATCAAACCTTGCCCTGGACTGAATCTCCTCTATGATGCTAATCTGTAAGTTATATAGTTCCTTTGTTGGAATCTTGGGAAATGCCAAGTCCAATGTCTCAATGTCTTTTAGGGGCTTCTGTGTTGTCTCCTCATCAATGAATAACATCTATGGTGTTATGATGAAGTTTGCGCTCCCTTGCACTATAATTTTCATTGTTTCTCAAACATGCACTCCTTCCTTATTATGTGTTGGTTTCTCTTTATGTTTCTTCTCTTCCCTGATCATCAACTGCTCTAGCATAATTTTCACTTCCTTTATCTTCTCCATAATCGACTCCCTATGATTCTCAACATTCTCCCATATTACTTTCGACAATCGATCTTTGTAATTCCCATATATTTTACTAAGGGTCATTAAGTTTCCTAAACATTTTAAGAAAGTAAACTGAAACAAAACTTCATAACATAATATTGACTTTTATAACAACAACTTCAGTAACTAGATTTATCAATAAATACTAAATGATGTAGAGTATGAAATAAATACATAACTTAACAAGTACCTGGATCTCATGCTAAATTCAGTTGCCTCTTTGCTTTGCTGCTTCCTTTCTGCTCCCTGCTACACAGATCAACCCTACCACAAACAGGAAAATAACTGCCCAAAACTACTGTCCTCCCTGCCAACTAGGAAAACTACCTAGCTCCAGGATATCTACGGATATCCTGGCCCTCCGTGCCCAAAACCTCCAGCAACTCGGTGCCTCCCCTGATCAAAATCCACAGTCCAGAACACTCTGTTCCTTGCTCCCAACAAGCCAATAGTCTACAAAGAATACAACAGGCTCACAGCCAATACCATAGTGCACAACAAATACCACAGTGCATAGAAATTCTGCTCACTGCACAATGCAATGGCTCTCGGCCAATACAACTGGCTCAGCAATACAGTTCGCAGCATCCATCCCCGCCGAATGGTGTGCACATCCCCCTCTTCCCGTCCCTTATTCCTCCCCGCCGACTCACACAATTACTCCCCCAACCTCCCCCGTCCTCCGTCCTGCATCCCCCTTTAATATTTTATCGTCTCAGGATTTCTGGGCTATCCCGCTCTGCATACGCCACCCCCTGGGCATACACAACTCTTA